>JACEIK010003297.1:0-79912 GCA_018107945.1 Datura stramonium | reverse complement strand
TCATGTTGGTTAGTATAAATTCACATTTACCTAAGAATCACATGAGAATGTACACATAAAAATAGATAAACGAGTAGAAATGAAGTATTTGAGTATCACTAAGGCATGAAATTCTGCCCAAGATCACTAGACGTGTTGCCCGATGTATACACCCATCGGTAGGACCTAATACACCTTGCCAGGGCATAAAGGCATGAACTGGGTGATCACAAGTCTGGGGCCATAGGGCAAATAAAATACCTACGGTGGCAACGTAGTTCCTGGAACCTGTGTGCGCTTGAACCCTAGTCCGCTTGGTGCTAAGTCCTACTCCCACAGGATAGTCCTAGACTTAATATTAAACTGATAGCTTAAAACTAGGGTCCAATACTAATTCAGGAATACCTATCTGGAAGTACCCTGAGAGTCTTAGCGGACTGGATTTATAACTGGTGTTCTACGACTGGCCAGAGCTGCTTATCTGGAAGCGTCGTAACCATCTAAAGAACAAACTTAGATCTGGAACTAGGAGTCCTAAGACTAGTAAGATATACTTATCTAGAAGGGTCATAACCATCTAAAGAACCACCAAAATATGATATCTGACTCTAATAACTAATAACTGGGAGGCACCACTAATATCTCAATAAAGGATTATAGTCAAACTGATCAGCTGACATTTTTGAATAATACTGGGTATGCTAACAATCTATCTGAGACTGGGCTAACATGCATCTGACTGAGATTTCAACATATACTAACAATATGGGAATCCCAAAACTAATAGAATCAAGCCACAACAAAAACTAGTCCAACATGAAAGATTCTAATTTAATGAACTAAGAAACTAGGGCTAAATCATTCTACTAGATACTAGTTCCACAAAATTTCTAGAAATTAGGCATAATAATATAGCTAATATCATGAATAATATTCTACTTGAAATTTAAAGAATTTTGTCTGAAACCCTTCTACATTTCAAAACCACAAAGCTATAACTTATAGAAAATTTAGGAAGGGTTTTGGGGACACAAGGGAAGAACAATACCCTTTTTGAATTCCACATACCCGGTGAAGAATTTTCCAAGAGAATCCCTTGAGAATCTAAGAAGAAGCTGACTATCCAAGTTCTTGTTCTAAGTGTTTCTGAGAGAAGTTTTACGAAATGATTTTCTGAGGGTATGACAGGGGTTTAGTAATCGTCGATTACCCCTCTAAATTCCATTAAAATAAAAAAATGAAATATTTTAGGGATTATAAGGTGGGAAATTAAAAACGTATCCCTAGGGAAAACCTAGAAAAACATCTGATAGGGGACCAACGGGTCATTCAACGAGTCGTTGGTTGGGAGCATGACTCATTGGGACCTGTCATTTGTCTTGAGGCCTGGGATCTAGGCTCACTGGAACTAGAAAAGAGAGGTACCATGACTCATTGGATGAACCAATGGGTCATTGGTTCCTTCTATGGTAACTGGATAAGAATTAAAGGAGGCTTGACAATGGGCAACACAATGACTCATTGGGAGACCCAATGGGTCGTTCTGTTGAGTCGTTATCTCCACTGGAGAAATTATTAAAAATCCTTGATTTGACATGATGGGTGGTCACAACGACTCATTGTGTCATACAATGGGACGTTGCTTCCACTCGTTGTCACTGAAGAGGGTTTTGGGGATTCTCAACCAACGACTCACACCACAAGTTATCGTAACATATGAAGACTCATTGGTTGAGTAGTAGGTGTCACAAACTGATCCTTTCCCAATGCTTTTGTAAATAAATCCGCCNCACCACAAGTTATCGTAACATATGAAGACTCATTGGTTGAGTAGTAGGGTCCTGGAAGAGGGACTTCTGAGTTGGGGACCATTGAGCAATAGGACGACTTGTTGTTCCTCACAATGGGTCATTCCATGTACCATTGGTTCCCGAGGGACCAAGCAGGGCTTACCACCACTAACACAATGAGTCATTGGAGCTGACCATGACTCGTTGTCTCAGTCGTTCTAAGTAATATTTTTTGGTTTCTTATGAATTTTTCTTACAAGGTCTGAGCTTGGTCAAGGAATGTTTCGGGTTGTTACAATGATACCAGTGCAGGGACGACGATACATAATGCCTGACTCATTTAGGCAAATCACACATCGAAAAAGAGAGGTAAAGTCTTGGGCTATTTAATGAAGGACTAGACGTAATACTGTGAGGTGCCTTTTGGGTTGAAAATCTAAGATGATAAAACTGTGCAGGGCCAATGCCAAAAGCATAAATTACTTCACAGTGTTGGGCCAGGGTCATTGTAGGTGGTATCAGAGCTGACTCTCGACTAGTACGGTGATAGGGAAAACCATAGGAAGGACGCTGAGTCCCTACGGGGGGTGAGTGCAGGGACTGCGATACGTAATGCCTGTCTCACTTAGGAAAATTTCACATCGAAAAATAGAGGGAGAGTCGTAGGCTATTTAGAAAAGGACTGGACTTAATACTATGAGGTGCCTTTTGGGTTGAAAATCTAAGGGGACAAAACCATGTTGGGCCGAGGCCCAAAAGCGGGCAATAATTCAAAGTGTTGTGCTAGGATCGTTACACTATTCCTGTAAATCATGCTATATGCATTTGTAGAAGCCTCCACGGTGAGATAATGGTAGAAGAAATGGCAACAAAAATGGCCATGACAATGGCAACGGAGGTGGGCATCAACCATCCCTACCAGCTCCAATGGATCCCTTCCCTGAGCAGGTCACTCATGCTATATTCAGGGCTACATTTCAGATGTTGGAATAGACCATGACCTCTCAGGTCAACCAGTAAGTGGTGGCCCATGTTCCCTAGAATGGGAATGCCTCAACAATGAGACTGCGAGACTTTCCCATGATAAACCCACTGGAGTTTCTTAGGTCGAAGGTGGATGAGGACCTGCATGAGTTCATTGAGGAGGTGCAAGAGATCACCCAAATTATAGGGGTGACTAGAGAGGAGAGTACAGACTTAGCCTTCTACCAACTGAAGAGGGTTTCTCACATATGGTTTCATGAGTGGAATGACAGTAGGGGAGTTGGAGAGGTCCCCATGAGTTGGGATGAGTTTGTGACTACTCTCTTGGACAGGTTCTTCCCTAGGGAGTTGATAGAGCCGAAGGCGGTGGAGTTTATCAATCTAGAGCAGCATTACAGGATAGTTCAGGAGTATGCCTTGGAGTTTACCTAGCTGTCCAAGTATGCACCGGAGATGGTTGCTGATTCGAGGGCACGTATGAGCATGTTTGTGGATGGAGTGGAAGATTCCATTATCAAGGAGTTCAGGACCATCATGTTGAATAATGACATGGATTTCTCTCGATTGGTCATATACGCCCAGAAGATAGAGGCAAAGCAGATAAAGGAGAAGGAGAGAGAGGCCAAGATAGCTAGGACAGAGAGCTATGGACAATTCCAGTAGAGGTCAGGTGGTGTACATCGCCCTCAGTCCCACTAGAGGTCGTTTGTCCCAGCTCCATCATCAGCTAGTGTCTTGTCCATATCTAGACATGACCAGAGGGGTAGATCATTAGGCTCTAGAGGCCATAGGAGCATGGAAGGAGAGAACACTTTTTTGCCTTGTAGGAAGTATGACAAGAAGCACCCTGGCGAGTGCTTGGTTTGTACTGATGGTTGTTTCAGGTGTGGGAAGCCTGAACGTATTCTTAGAGATTGTCCTTCTTCTAGGCAGGATGAAAGTAGAGGTCGTGTCCTAGCTACCACTTCAACAGCTCAGCAATCTCAGCAAGGTGCGTCTTCTAGTACAGGTGGCGGTCAGTGCCAAAACAGATTCTATGCACTATTTTCTCGTCAGGAGCAGGAGTTTTGTTTCGATGTGGTTACTATTAAGTTATGAGTATTTCATGTTGATGTGTATGTATTGTTAGATACAGGGGTTACGCTATCTTTCGTGACTCCTTATGTTGTTGTTAGTTTTGGAGTCAGTCTCGAAATCCAATCAGAACCCTTTTTAGTCTCTACTCCTGTTGGTGAGTCACGTTTAGCTTGATGGGTGTACAAAATTATCCTATCATGATTCTTTAGAAAGTCACCTCATCCGATTTAGTGGAGTTATATATGACCTAATTTGATGTTATATTCAGTATGGATTGGTTACATGAATGTTGTGCCTCAATCAATTGTAGAACTAATGGGTTGTGAGATTACAACACTTTCGACACTCAAAACTAAGAAAATATAATAGAATTAGGTATATTTATGTGGATATAAGGAACTTGTCTTTTGGTTACAAGATAAATTGGTGTTGTAGAAAAAATGTGCAAAAGATATCCTGAAAGTGTACAAAATAGGCTCAACTCACAATTCATAGTATGAGCTGTAGAAAGGTCCTACGAGTCGTACTGCTGGTCGTGAGAAGTTTGAGAAGGCTAAGGATGAAGAAGTGCATCATACGAGTCTCAGTACAAGTCGTACAAATCTTGTACGAGCCGTAGTGAAGAAGTCGTGAAAACATTCAGAAGATTTGCAAAAAAGGCTGACTCCTGCTACGGATAGACTGTACGTCGTGGAATGAATGTACGAGTCGTACCATAACACTCGTGAAGAATTTCAGAAAAGTTGCAAAGTCTCAAAGCCAAGCCATGGTAGCACAGTATGAATCGTAGAAGCAATGTATGAGTCCTTCTAGGATCCAACACTTAGCCAAATTTCAGCAAGCCAACTCACATACGAGAAGTAGTTACGATCTGTACCTACCTGCTATGAATCGTAGGATGTATCGTGCTATAGGCAGCTTCAGTTATGGAAATACACTGTGTTAGCCTAGGAAATGGATTTTTATGTCTGTATAAATATGTTTTATGTTGTATTTTCATTAGAGAAGGTTAGATTTCATTAGACATAGTTAGTTTTTGTTAGACAATCACGAGAGAACATAGAATTGAGTTGATTAACTTGTGATCAACATTTTCTTGATTTTCTTCTTGATCTTGTAATTTGTTCTTGATAATTTCTAGATTAAATCAACGAAGTTTTTCCCTCATCTACAATTGTAGGTATTGATTTATGTATTTAATCGTGAATGCGAATCACAACCTTGCAACTATGAGAGGCTAAAACCTCCATNATTTCGTAAAAATTCGCTCGGTGAGCCGGAACCCCGCCAATGCGAATCACAACCTTGCAACTATGAGAGGCTAAAACCTCCATAACTAGGGTTGTGGGAACTATGATGGATTAACGAGCTAAGGTTGCACAAAAGTGAATCAAAATCAATGCAAAACACTTGATTGTATTCTCTTCATACTTTAACATTTCTTAACAATGTACAACGTTAGGACTTGCCAGAATTCCTTACTTGCTTGAGCCTAGAGAGGTAGATATAAGGAAAAGAGAATTACAACAAAGCCTTGGTCTTGATGATTATTGTATTAACTTGAGTTGTGGTCACAGGATAGTTATATTTGGGACAAATTGATAACAGTTAGTTTGCAAGCTCTCTTGAGACCTGACCCGATGATTGAGTATAGTCATCCAATAGGGACGAACCAGTCGTATGGATGAACCCTAGTTATCAGTACTACAATGAAAGCATTTGAATTGATAACTTGTGTATACCTGAAGCAGTTATGAACCCATGGGGAACACAAAGACTAGTTCTTTTTTAATTCTTGATTTTACAACACAATTCTAATCATTGTTTTTTAGTTATTATTATCTTTAAACCCCACAGTTTGGAGTAACTACCTAACAAAGTTCACTTACCGGCAGTAGTCTAGCTCTTTCATATTTCCTGTGGGTTTGACCCCAACCTCTAGTTGGGTTCTTTATTGAAAATATCCGCTACATGCTTTGGTAGGGGGTATGTTTTGAGCGTTATCAAAAAGTGGCGTCGTTGCCAGGGAATACGGCTAAGAATAGATTATTTTCTTGTATTTGACTTTTTTGGTAGTTATTTCCTTAATTACATTTTCTTTTTGTTTTTGATACCCACAGGATGTTCTCCGGTGAATGCCAAGCACTTGGAGTAGTGGAGATCCCATGATTCCATTGAACCCAGAAATTGAACGAACACTGCACATAATGAAAAGCTAGGAACAAAGAGATGCCCACATAGCTGAAGTAGCTAGGCAAGCTGAGCTAGCTCAGCAAGCTGCACTTCAGGATGCGTAAGATGTTAGAGAAGAAGTAGCTAATGTTGGTCGATACGGGAAGGGCAACAGAGGTTATAGAGTTTCCCCTCTGTTCTTCGATGATGAGGACCTAGACATCGATGAAGTTGGGTCAACTGGAGAAATTGTGCCACCACCACTGCTCGCTGGGGCCAAGTTCAATATCACGAGCACCATGATTCAATTGCTAAACATGAAAGTGGTGTTCAGTGGTCATGTAGCGGATGACACCAACCTGCACTTGATGAACTTCGTAGGAATATGCAAGGCATACAGGTTGCCTGGAGTTAGCCAGAATGTCATACGGCTCAGAGTTTCCCCTTCTCTCCATCAGGGGAAGCCACTTTATGGTTATCAGAGTTGCTCAACGACTCCATAACCGGCCCAAGACTAAGTCAGGGGCAGTTACCTGGAAGTACCCTGCGAGTCTTATCAGACCAAATACTGTAACTGGTGCTTGAAGACTGGTCAGAGCTGCTTATCTAGAAGCGTTGTAACTATCAATGAAACAAACTGATAACTGATAACTAATTTTGATAACTGATATCTGGGAGGCATTACTGACACATCAAGAAAAGACTATAGTCAAACTAATCAACTTACATTTCTGAAAATACTGAAAATGCTAACATATTGACTGAAACTGGACTAATATGCAACTGACCGAGAATTCAACTAATATTAATAATATGGGAATTTTAACACTTATAGAATCAAGAAACATGAATAACTAATCAATTTTCAAGAATCTAATTACTATATTAAAGAACTAGGGCTAAACCCATTTACAAGAAGCAGGTATTAACAAGATCTCTAAGTAATGGAAATATAACAGCTAACAATATGAACACATTCCACATGAATTTAATCTAATTATGATTGAAAGATTTCTAAATATCGAAACCTCGGGGCTAGGATTGATAAGAAAATTTAAATGGTTTTTGGGGTACAAGGAAAGGACAAATCTCTTGCTAAATTCTCACATACCTGGTGTAGAAATCCCAAAAAAAACTCCTGAGAATCTGAGAAGAAGAGTCAAATACCCTAGCTTTCTCTTGGAGAATTGTCTGCGTAAATCTTACTTTTGATATTGCGAGGTTGAGAGTTGAGTGAAAGTGAGAGGGATTTAGTAGATTATCTCTTTAAAATTCTCTGCAAAACGTGCTCAAAGCAACGTAGTTTAGAGTCTAGAAGTTTACAAAATTATGAAAAAGCCCTTAGAAATTTCACAAAAAAATCACACTGCCAGTCCCACGAGGGACTAGACGATTTTTCACCACTAACTATTACTCTTGGTCATCACTCGTTGCCAACACTGGAAATTCTTCATCACGGGTCACCACGAGAGATGCTACGACTCGTGGTGTACTCAATGACTCCTGGTGACCAAGTCGTGACCGTCACTGCCCAATTTTTCCACTTCAAGTCAACCTCTAACCAAGAATGACCTAACGACTCGTAGTCTTGACCACGACTCATGGTCTAAGTCGTGGTCAACCCCAAACCAAAAATTCCAATCAAGTCTACCCTCCTCCCCACAAGTCACTTAACGACTCGTGGTGCACCTCACGGGTCACTGGATGACTTGTCCTATGACCTAGTGCAGAAAATCCTATTTTCTCCAATTCCACCCTTGGTTCAGATCTTAGGCTTCCGGGGTATTACACATACAGTTCGCAAATCGATTCTACAAATTGTATTTGGCTGCCATGAGTGGAGATTAAGATATTCTGAGCTATTAGATAAGAGATACAATTTAATATACGAGTCGTACCTTCGATTAAAAGTTCGTACCTAATACCATAAATGATACTTTAGAAAGGTGAAATTTCCCTAGAACAATCTACGATTAGATTTAAAGACTACAGATTGAATCTACAGTTCATAACAATAGCCCAGGTGTTGTAACCTGTGTTTTTCTTCCTACATCTGTTAATAGCCCCACGCCGACTTCATACTTATTTTTTTCACCTTTAGCTCATTAGAACGGGCTTCTTTATTCTCCCCAAGCTCTCCTAATTCCAAGGTAAGTCCCTCCAAGCTTTTTTCATAGATTATTATTGCGTACAATCATAGATTTGTAAGCCCTAACTTCGATTCTCTTAGGTCTTCAAGAGAAAACACTTATTCTAGCTCAAGGGACTTTGTAGCCCCTCTCGCAAGCTAATACTTAGTGATATTCTCTTTCTTTTAGAGCATTAAGGTATGTAAGGAACCCCTAGACAGGGGCATCATGTTCTTCCCATTATTTTTCTACTTCAAGACTTATCTAAGCTTTTACTACATGATTTTTAAAAATTGTTCCATGCAAAATCCATGTTTAAAGTTTTGAGAACCTTGTATATATAACATCCTTCGGCTGAAATCTATCTTATGATTGAATTTTATTAAGTTTTATGAGTATTCATGAAAATTTTGAAAATGACCATTTTGCTCTTATGGGTTGATATTTCAGAAATTATTAAATGTTTCGAGGTTATTTCTATGTATTTGGCCAAGGCCGCACTTACATGTTTTGAGACTATTGTTGTAATAAATTTTGGCCAAGGTCTCACTTACATGTTTTGAGACTATTGTTGTAATAGATTTTGGCCAAGGTCATACTTATGATTTACTTGAATTGGGAAATTATATTCTTAGCCTGACTATGGGTTTGCAAAGATTGAAAGAGTAATTTATTAATTATCTAGCTCCATGTTTACATATNATATATATATGTATGTATGTATGTATATTATCTCTTATAAAAAGTGGAAACTAAGAGGAACTTGGGGTCAGGAGAAACCAAAAGGATTCATGTAGGTTCGAACCAAAAGGATTTATTTGTCGGCTAATTATTTTGTATTAATTGTTAAATTATGTAATTATTTGTTTAAATTATATATGTCATTGCAATTCATGGTATGAACTCTTCCAATTAGCACAAAAAATAAATCACATGAACACAAAGCGGTTATGTGGATCGCAACTGTCTTTTACCAAAAAAATAAATTTTTTGGGACACCCTGATGGGTAGTTGGTTTGTGGTAGTTCAACAGTCACATTGTTCCACCCCAATCATTCACTTGGGTTCCGTTCTCTTTTCAAAGCCAAATTTAGTCAACCTAGAGTATAGCAAACTCAAAATCCATTTTTAGAGCAATTTCCTAGACGGTTTAGTAGCCTTGACATATTAAATCTATTAGTAGACCACCCTATTGTCTAACGATCTTCAACCCGAATACGTTCATCCAAATATTTGATAATTTGAAGGATGTGCATATTGAGCGTACAAACCATTGCTCCTTGGGTTGAAATTTCCTTTTAATTGTTTTTCTTATTATAGTCAAAAGAAGATATTCATCCGAAAGATGTTTGGAAAATTCAAGAATGAGGGCGGTCCCTGATGGCTTATGTTTTGGATTTACCACTGTACCCTTCATGGGACTGATATGTTTGTTCCCTTTTTCCCATATTTTGTATTTCCATTCTATACATTTTTAAAGTTTTGTAATTGTATTCTGGGGCAATGGAACGTCTTACAAACAGTATATGCATCCTTCAAATGTTAGTCTTACCTTTGGCTTAAAAGGTCACATAATTGTTAGGACATGTTAAATGCTACATAATTTTGCTTCATCTTTGCTTATTTGACTTATGTGTTTATATAACACCCCAGAAGTTCATAATATTAGCCTTGTGATTTAAACTTTATCAAGTAGAAAACTAGAAAAATAATCACAATACAAGCCACATTACGACTCGTATAGTATAGGTAAGAGCCGTACCTAGACTCGTTAAAGGAGGGTGCAGGAGAGCAGCTAAGGTGACTTGAAATACCACATATTACTGTTAAGACTTGTACTATCCTGGAATGGATCGTACTGACAAGTCGTAGAAAAGTTCAGAGAAATGGTCAGGGAAATATTGGCTAACCACGAGTCATGGTACGACTTGTGGTAAGCTGGAATGAGTCATAGTAGGCACTCGTGGAAAACTTCAGAGATATGGTTGGAAGAAGGGTCCCCAACTACGAGTCATGGTACGAGTGATAGAACCTTGGTACGACTCGTAGGTTTGGCCGTACCATTTGACAGGCAGAATTTCTATTAAATGTTTCAGGACAATTTTGTAAAACCCTATCATCTTAAATATTAAGCTACGTCGTATTAGGATTATTTAGGAGGGATTTTAGAGGAATAGTCTACCTTTTTCCCTCATTCTTTCCAAACTAGTTAGAAGAATTACGAACAACTCAGAGCAAATTTTACGGCTTGCAGATTTCCTTCTCAGATTCTCAAGACTCTTCCAAGGAATTCTCCTCTAGGTATGTGGAATTTCAACAAGGGAATTGTTCTTAACTTGTTCCCAAAACCCTTATAAAACCTTATCAGTTCTAGCCCTTTCAAGATTAAAGATAGGGTTGTTTTTCTGTTAGATTATGAACTTCTTTCTTGTTATAACTCTTATGATTCGTGAAGGTTATTCCCACTATGATTCATGTTGATATCTTTTTTATTAAATATGTGTTTTAGCCCTAATCTTGAAATGTAATTGAAAGCATCTTGCATAACTTTCCAGATACAAATGTTTCTTGATTCAAATAGTTCTTCTAATAAACCATGATAGTACATTTATGTGAACCATAGTTAGCTTATTTCTTTCTCTATCTCAGTCAGTACTTAGCTCTCTCAGTTTCTTATAGAAATGCCATCTGATCAATTTTACTATATTGAGTCTCCTAAGGAGTTAAGTAAAACATCATAGTCTCAATCATCAGTCATTAGGTTGTTCTTTAGACAATTACGATGTCTTCAGATAAAGCAGCTCTGGCTAGTCTTAGAACACTTAGCTTTCAGTTATCAGGTTCTTCAGACTCTCAGGGTACATCCAGATAAGTATTTGACTAAATTCTTAGGACATCAGGTTCAAGCTATCAGCCTAGCAGTCCTAATCAGGATTTCCAATGGGTGTAGGACATAGCACCGAGCTGGCCGGGGTTCAGCGCACCCAAGTTCCTAAAACTACGTTGCCATCATAGGTCAATAGCCCAAACTGGCCTCATAAAGTGATCACCTAGCTCAGCTACTATACCATGGCAAGGGTGGGCTCTCCCCAATGGGGTGTATACATCAAACTCCACTTCTAGCTCAAGTGGTTATATGTCAGTTATAGACTCTCCCACTTGTCTGTACAGTTCATTTCAGTGTAGTCTCATTTTTAGTGAAACTCAATTTATTTAGATTACAGGATATAGCTATGATCCTCAGTTAGTACCTATGTTACACTGTTATAGTTATATTAAGTGATTATTAGTTCTGTGGCGTATTATTATTATTTTACTTATATCACAGATACTCGGTAAATTGAAAGTACTGATGTATATTTTCCATGTTGTATCATATTATGATACAACCTCAGGTGTTCAGTCTCAACATCGACAATAATTCCTTTCCGATGATTTCAGAAGCAGTACAGTTGGTGAGTCCTCATCCTCAAGGACCAGAGTATCTTTTCAGTTCAGTTTTCTTTTGAGTTAGACTTTAGAGTTAGCTAGGGGCTTATCCTAGAAACTTGTCGGTTCTTAGATGGCTTTTAGATAAAGTATTATTTCAGTATTTTTTGTAGTTTTCACATAAATTTCAGTATCTTATCAGATATTTCTTCTTTTTAGAAAAGTATTATTTAGTTGTGATGTTTCCTCAGCTCTCGCTTCTAGTTAATTCGGTATACTAGTGTAATGTTAAGCCATGGGTTAGCTTGGGGTCACCTGTGGTTACAAATACCGTATCATGTTCATGGTGTTGATTTGGGACATGAAAACGTGGTATCATAGCATTAGGTTTAAAGTATCCTAAGATGTTCGAAAGCCGCGTCAAGTAGAGTCCTTTTCATGGGTGTGAAGCGCGCCACACTTATAAGGGGGAGGATACAAGACATTATTAGGAAATTTCCCCTTTTGTTCATGATCCTTATCGTGCGTTGAGCTAATCTAAAAAATGTCCCCCAAACTCATGCTCTGTTCTTTTCAGTGATAATGATGCCTCCACAAAAAGAGGAAATGGAAGAAGGATAGGAAATGCTATCCGGCTAGCCCCACCAGCTCCTGCAGTCCCTCAGGACGACCAGGTGTTTCCTGCAGAATTTCAGGTGGCAATGCAAATGCTGGCTCAGGTAGAGTGACCAATCAGGTGAACCAGTAGGTAGTGGTGCCAGTAAACACCAATGGGTCTACAGCTGAGTCTAGGTTCCAGGATTTCACACGTATGAACCCTCCAGCATTTCATGGGTATAAAAAGTTAAGGAGGATCCACATGAGTTTGTCTATGAGGTACAAAAGATTACCCAAATCATGGGTGTCACCTCTATAATACATCGGGAAGGCCTAAGAATAGAACCGGGAGTTGAATTTGAAAAGTGTAGAAAACTGACAAATATATCATAGGACGGACCACATAACGACTCATGGTATCAAATCACAAGTTGTTGTATGTTTTCGTAGGTTAGGAAAATGTTGGTGGTAGTGGAGCCAACGAGAGGTATGACGATCCATTGTGGGATACAATGGATTGTCCTTTTCAGTCGTGGTTAGGATTAGGCTGGGTAGCAGTGTGAACCACGGGAGATAGGATGACTCATTGTGGGAAACAAAGAGACATTGTTAGCTGCCGTGGGAAGGATTTAGGATATTCAGGAGGCCTTCAATAGGTTGAGACCACGACTCGTTGGAAGAAACCACGAGTTGTGGTTAGGTTTGTGTTAAGTGGCATTAGATTTTATATTGTGCTAACAATGGACGGTGCAACGCACCGTGGTTTCGTAGGACGGGTTGTCCTGTCCGTCTGTTGGTTAAGTTCTGAGAGAAGGCATTCAACAGCCCATACAACGAGAGATAGGACGAGCCGTGGGTGGTCTCCACGACCCGTTGGTACCACTCGTGGGTTCTATTCGACCAATTTTTAAGGCAGGTTCATTAAGGATATTTTTTACTTTTTCACTATATAAGGCCCTAAACTATGTCATTTCGTGTATTTTCTGAGTGTGATAAGATGGGTTAAGTCCCTAATGCATGCCCATTCCCATGAAAGAACTTTTAGAGAGGTTTTAGGGAGATTCAAGGTCTTCTTCTCCAAATTTCCATCAATTTCTTTGTGGATGTTCAAGGAACTTTAAGATCGGTCCATTCCAAGTTATGTAGGGTTTAGAATGGGCGAGTCCTTTCACACCCATGCCCAAATTTCGGTTGAATCATGAATTCTCCTATTCAAGTTCTATGTTGTTTTATCCAAATGAATGAAAATGTGATTTCTCTTTATGGGTATCATTTAATTGAAATTTTAATTATTGAATTATGAATGATGGGAAAGTCTTATATTATTTTCTTTAAAATCATCTTTCAATCTTTTTAAATCTAAAATGCTCATTTGATGAAGGTTTATGAAAGTTATGGTTTATGATGAGTATTCAATATTTTGAGTTTCTTGATGATGGAAGAGCATGAATTCAAGTTACCCATGTTTATGAGCATATTTTTCAAAGAATTGAGTATGTTAATGTATTGGGAAATGCCCACATGTTGAAGAATGNATGTTAATGTATTGGGAAATGCCCACATGTTGAAGAATGATTTACAATTTATGAAACGAATTACATAATTTATCAATTTATGATGTCGGTCAATGAAAAGGGCCTTTGATTCTTGGCTAAGAAGGTTTTAAGAAGATCAATGATGATAAATGTTATATTTTAGCAAATGAATCTCAGTGCATGACGTTATTGTTTTACGTATGAGCCTATATGCATGTTTTTGGGAGCCATGTCTAGCACCGAGCAGGCCGACATACAAAGGACAACGCCGGTGTCTCATAACCACATGCCACTGTGGGTTTCTAATGATATATTGAATTGATAATGATCCCCCTAAAATGTGATATCACACCTAATGCACGACCCTCGTCTGGCAAGCCAGGGTGAACTCTGCCCACTTGAGTGAGATAGTTGGGGTATCATGAAAGGCTTTACCATGATGGTGTCGGTTATGACGAGTCCTCCCATTTTTCCGCATGTTTAATGCATTTTTATATTGATGTTATTGGCTCAAGTTATGTTTTGATTAAGTTTACATACAATTATTATAATGAATGATTTATGAACGATTTGAAAGTCTTGAGCCTTATGTTTACTTATGAAGTTTATGATACAAGAATGATGTCCTTCTCTTATGTTTATTTATGAGTTTATTTACTTTTAAATGTCCATTTTACTTTGCTTTCATACTCGGTACATTTCAAATCACGACCGCATACTATATTGTATTGTTTAATGATAAAGGTCGGATCTCGAGCTCATCCTCATCCTTAGTTCATCTCGAGTTCTGGCTCTCGGCTATTGGTGATTCCTCATTTCGGAGTCCGTTTGATAGACTTTCATGTTATTTATGTTTCAGTATTAGTTGGGTTAGTTGGGGATGTTGTCCCAATCAACGCGCATCTTATGTAGTAGAAGCTTTCGGATAGGATGTAGAACTCGGCTTATGTATACCCAGTAGTGTTTGTTACGCTATGTTTACATATCCTCTATGTTTTATGCTAAGTATTACGCTTTATTAAATGAGATTAGACGTATGCATGTGCCATGGGTCGACTTAGGGTGTCTCGGGAGTTCCTTTTCTACGTGTCTATGATCGAGATTGTACGTTCGGCTGAAAAACTTGGTATCCAGGCCATAGGTATGAAGTGTCTAGGGTTTTACGAAAATTTCACTTACGTTCGATGAAATTTTCATGGGTGTGAGCGCGCCACTCTTAAGGCAGAAGAGGCTACTAGACTTTAAGGAAATGTTCCTTCTTTCATGTTCTATGTCGTAGGATGAAATCCCTCCATCCTTCTAATTCATGCTATTAACGATTGCGGGTAGCTCTAGAAGAATGAAAGGAAGGAGGAATAGAAATGATGAAGGTACGGGGTGGCAATGACCATGGGCATGTAAGCCCCACCTGTTCAGGAGCCCCGAGGCACTGGGCCTGCTTTGCCCGCGTTGAGTTTTGGGTGGCTATTCGGATACTAGCAGCCTTGGCTGCTCGGGTTAACTTGATAAGTTTCATTTGCGTAGGTCCCACAAAATGGCAATGCGGCGGCGTCTTGGATTAGAGACTTCTTGAGGATGAACCCTCCCGAATTCACGAGATCAAAGGTGGACCCGGGGATCCTCACAAGTTCATTGAAGGGAACTTGAAGGTCCGCTGAGGTTATGGAGTGACAAATGGGAGTGTGTTGACTTGGCCTCTTACCGGCTAAAGAGGTCACTCGTGGCCAGTACAAGCGATGGAAGGGCAGCGGGCGGCGAGAGTGGGCCTTATCAGTGGGCCCTAATTCCATATGGCACCGGACGGAGTTCTTCCCTCGGGGAGATGAGGAGTTGAAGCGGAGTGGAGTTTGTGAACCTCAAGAAGGGAAAGATGACAGTGGTGGAGTATTCGCTTGAGTTTACTCATTTGTCAAAGTAGCCAGAGTTAGTGAAGGATCAGGCGCGGGTGAGGCAGTTACGTTCATGGTGTGGTTTGTTACTTAAACAAGGATTGCGGTTGCTATGCTTCACCGGGATATGGACTTTCCTCAAATAGTGTTGTACGCCCGGAAGATGGGCGTCTCGTACGAGGGACGGGGAGGAAAAGGAAATTTAAACGAATAGCGGTGAGTTTTTGCATGAGTGCAGTGGTTACCATCCACCGATTTCGGCGGAGATCACTAGCCCCAATACCATCATCGTAGTGTTCCATCTAGACCCAGGGTGATCGAAGGAGCGAGGGCTTCAAGATCGCGAGTGATGCGAGAGGCACCCGGTTAAGTATACCTCTCCGGCTGGGAAGTGCGACAAGAGTCATACCGGAGTGCAGCATGTGTTGATGTGTTTTCTATGGGTGTGGTAGATGCAGGAACATGCGGTGGCGTGCCCATATGCTAGACAAGGTTATGATAGGGGTGTGCACAAACCACAGGCACGACGACTCCCGGCCCATTAAGCCTTGGGGAGAATGAGCTAGTGGAGGTGTGGAAAATGCCAAGAATTGATTCTATGCCCTTGCCACGTGCCGGGAAGCGGGAGACTTCGGCCGGGCGTGGTCATTGGTATGTTTCTTTTCATACCATATTCATGTTTGCCTTGCTAGATACATGAGCTACCTTGTCTTTCGTGACTCCTTAATTTGCTAGTAGCCTTGGAGTTAGTCCGAGACCTTGTTAGATCCATTTAAGTTTTTACCCTTTGTTGGTGATTCGAGTCATAGCTAGGCAGTATACCATAGAGAATGCCCGGACAGCGTGTTGCATAATGTTACCTCCGCGAGACCTTGTAAGAGTTAGCCATGAATGACTTTGACCTTATTCTTGGCATGAATTGGTTGCTTTCATTTTTATACTTAGGTTAATTTCCTTAAAGGACACATACGGTAGATTTCATTTTCAAGGTGAGTCGGTTTTGGAGTGGAAGGGTAGTTGAGTTGTTCCTGTAGGTCACTTAATTTTATATCTTAAGGCCGGGAAGATGATTTCTAGGGTTGTATGTATCGTCTAGTTAGGGTTAAGGATGTTGAGTGAGACCACGACTATTCAATTAGTTTGGTGGTGTGTGAGTATACTGGATGTTTTTCTTGACGATTTTCCATGTATTTCCTCACGGGGAGAATCGACTTCGACATTAATCTCTTACCCGATAAAGCGGCCCTATCTCTATTCCTCCTACGAGGATGGCTTTATCGAGCTAAAGGAAATTGAAGGATCATTTAAAGGATATGTTGGATAAGGGCTTCATTAGGCCAGAGCCGATCTCCATGGGAGTGCCTGGTTTATATTTGTTTGGAAGAAGGGCGGTTCCCTTGGATGTGTATTGATTATTGGTAGCTTAATAAGGTCACTATCAAGAATAGGTACCCCTTGCCTAGAATCTATGTTTTATTTTACTAGCTCCACGGTGCCAGATGTTTCTCGAAGATAGATCTAAGGTGGGGATATCACACACTTAGTGTTCGGGAGAAGTGACATCCCAAAGCGCTCGGGACTCGGTATGGTCACTATGAATTTTGTTGTTATGTCTTTCGGACTAACCGTACTTACACAAGCTTTTATGGATCTAATGAACAGGGTGTTCAAGCAATATTTGGACATGTTCATGATTGTGTTCATTGATGACATCCTTATATACTCCTAAAAAGCGAGGAGGAGCGTGCCCTAATTTGAGAATAGTCTTTGCAAACCATCAAGGATCGTCGGTGTATTCAAAGTTTAGAAAGTGTGAATTTTGGCTAGAATCGGTGGCATTTCTGCTTCATGTGGTATAAAACAGAGGCATAAGGGTAGATTCCTAAAAGATCGAGGCGGTGAAGAATTGGCCCCGAATAGGTAGATCCTTAAAAATTCGAGTTTCTTGGAGCTTAGCAAGTTACTACCGAAGATTAGTTGAAGTCTTTTCATCAATTGCAGCCCCATTAACCGGGATGACTCGAGAAAATGCTTGAAGTTCCAATGGTCGGATGCTTGTGAAGCTTCCAAGGGTTGAAGACTTGACTCACTCCAGCACCAATGTTGACTTTGCAGAAGTGCGCGGCTTTGTTGTATATTATTATGATTCTTCGAGTATTTGGGATGTGTGTTGATGCGGTGTGGGAAGGTAATTGAATATGCCTCGAGGCAGTGAAAGTTCATGAAAGAACTACCCAATATACATGATCCACCGGTTTGCGCGGTGATGTTTGCATTGAAAGATATTGCGGCATTACTTGCAAGTGCGTGGATGTATTTATGAATCATAAGAGCTTGCAATATATGTTCACCTGAGAAAGATAAATCTTCGGCAAAGGAAGGTGGTTGGAGTTACTAAAGGCGCAGCATGAGTGTCCTCTACCACAGGGCAAGGCTAATGTGGTTGCGGATACACTTAATAGACTCTCGCAAGTGTGTTCCCCATGAATGAGGGAAAGAAGGAGTTGGTGAGAGATGTCCATCGACATGCAAGGTTGGGAGTTAAGATTGATGCGATTCGACGGCGGCGTTGTGGTGCGAGAATGAGCGAGAATCATCCTTGGTGGTTGATGTTAAATCTAAGCAAGAGGAGGAGCAGGATTTTGAGAGGCGAAGGAAGTGGTGCGGAAGTCAAAGAGTGGAGGTTTTCTCCCAAGGGGAGATGGTGTGCTCTGATACCAAGGTCGTATATGTGTCCACCGAATGTTGATGATTTGGGAGTTCGGATATTGAATGAGGTGCATGGTACCAGATATTTCTATCCGTCGGGATCCACGAAGATGTATCGGGTTGTGGGAAATCTATTGGTGGGATGGTGTGAAGAGTGATATTGCGAGTTCGTAGCCAAATGTCTAAAGCCCCATCCAGTAGTGAAGGTCGAGCATCAAAGGGCGAGAGGTGTACTTTAGGATATCAGCATTCCCTTGGAAGTGGAAGGAGATAAATATGGATTCGTTACGGGCCCACCTCTTTTCATGAGCACTATGACTCCATTTGGGTGAGTGGTGACCGAGGTTAATAAAGGTTGCACACTTCCTGCAGTCAAGACTAAGAAATCATCGGATGATTTTGCCAAGTTGTATATATTCGGGAGTTGGTTGGACTTCATGGGGTGCCTGTCTATTATTTAGGACCGAGGTACTAAGTTTACCTCCCGATTAAGGAGGTGCTTTTAGAAAGGACTTGGGACTCAAGTTAAGCTCGGCACAACATTCCATCCGCAAGCGGATGGCGGGAGAAAATGAATAATCCAGGACTCTAGAGAGGACATGTGTTATGGATTTTAAAGGTAATTGGGATGATCAATTGTCATAATCGAGTTTTCTTATAATAACATCTATCACTCTAGTATCCGGATAGCCCTTAGTTCGAGGCTCTAACTACGGGTAGAGTGTAGATCTTCCCATGTGGATAGCTTGAGTTAGTGAAGGCTGCTATGATAGGGCAAGATTCGGTTCACAAGGCGATGGTGGTGCGATTGATAAGGGGCCCAAGTTGGCTCTTCCGAGTCTTCGAAATCATATGCGATGTGAGGAGGAGAGAGATTTGGAGTTTGAGGTGGAGCGATTGGAGTATTTCAAGGTATCTCCCCACGAAGGGAGTCGTAGGTTGAAGAAAAGGAAAACTCGAGTCCCGCTATATTTGGTCCCAACCGAGTTGTGAGGGAGAGTTGGTAGGTGGCGTATGAGTTGGACTTTCCACGAGATTATAAGCGTTCATCCTGTCTTTCATGTGTCACCCTTTGAAAAAGTGTTTGGTGATCGGCCTTAGTAGTCCTAGATGTACAGCGTTGGTTCATAAAAGACAACCTCGATTATGAAGAGGTACCCTTGGAAATATTATATCATCAAATTACGTAAGCTAAGGATCAATAAATTAGCCTGCCTTTTATGAAAATCGGCCATGTTGAGGAGCTCGTGGGAGCCAAGCGGTGCAAGCGGCCTAGATACCCATATTTGTTCTCTACGGACGGTTACGGGATTGAGGTACCGATTTTGACCTATAACCCACATCAAGTTTTCATGTTCAATTCATGTTTACAAGTTTCTTTTATGTGCATAAATATGTATGTGAGGTATAAGTGCATTCAGCTATGCGGTATTGTTCGGAGGTAGTCATTCCATGAAAAATTTTAGTTAAAATGATTAGTATATGAATATCATAAATTGTATGTTTCTATTTGTTGGTTGTTTCTTACATTCGGATGAATGTTTCAAAGGGGAATATTGTAATACCCTAGGAAGGCCTAAGAATAGGCAGGGAGTTGAATTTTAAAGTGTAGAAAGCGGCAAAAATATCACGGGGCGGACCACAGAACCACCGTGGTATTAAACCGCAGTCGTTGTTTGTTGTCGTTGGTTAGGGAAATGTTGGTGGCGGTGGAGATAACACAGAAGTATGAAGACCCATTGTAGGATACAACGGGCGAGTCCTTTTCAAACATGGTTAAGTCGGACTAGGTAGCCGTGTGAACCAAGGGAGACATGACCATCGTTATGCTGAAACAACGAGCCATCGGAGGGGAAAGAGTTAGGATCTTCGAGGATGCCTTGACGGAGTTGAGACCACGACTTCCGTTGGAAGAAACCACGGGTCGTGGTGAGGTTCATGGTAAGTGGGATCAGATTTTGTATTGATAAAACGGACGGTGCAACGAATTTTGTGGTTTTGTAGGGCGAGTCGTCTGTAAGTCCATTAGTTAAGCCGAGAGAAGGCATTCAGTCCATACTGCTTGAGAGACGGGGGTGAGCGGTGGGTTGTTCCACGGCTCGTGGGTTCCACCTAGTCAATTTTCATAGCGAGGTTCATTAAGGAATTATTTTCGACTTTTTCATAATATAAGGCTCTAAGCTACATTATTTTTTATTTTAAGTGTGATAAGATGGGTTAAGGCCCTATTGCATGCCCATTCCATGCAAGAGCTTTTAGAGAGATTTTAGGGAGATTCAAGGTCTTCTTCTCCAAGTTTTCCATCAATTTCTTTGTGGGTGTTCAAGGAACTTTGAAATCGATCCATTCCCGAGTTATGTAGGGTTTAGAATGCGTGAATCCTTTCCTTACCCATGCCAAAATTTCGATTGAATAATGAATTCTCCTATTCAAGTTCTATGGGTTTTTTCAAATGCATGAAAATGTGATTTCTTTTGGGTACGTTTTAATTGAGTTTTAATTATTGAATTATTAATGATGGACAGGTTTTGTATTATTTTCTTTAAAATCATGTTTCAATCTTTTTAAATCTAAAATGCCCATTTGATGAAGGTTTATGAAAGTTATGATTTATGATGAGTATTCAATATTTTGAGTTTCTTGATGATGGAAGAGCATGAATTCAAGTTACTCCATGTTTATAGACATATTTTTTCAAAAGAATTGAGTATGTTAATGTATTGGGAAATGCCCACATGTTGAAGAATGATTTATAATTTATGAAACGAATTACATATTTATCAATTTATGATGTCGGCCGATGAAAGGGCCTTTGATTCTTTGCTAAGCATGTATAAAAGGGGATAAATGATAAATTTTATATTTTATCCAATGAATCTCAATGCATGACGTTATTGTTTTACGTATGAGCCTATATGCATGTTTTTGGGAGTCGTGTCTAGCACCGAGTAGCCCGGCGTTCAAAGGACTACGCCGGTGTCTCCACCATAACCACACATGCCAACATGGGTATCTAATGATATATCGTATTGATAATGATCCACTCTCAAATGTGATATCATTCCTAATGCCTGACCCCGTCCCAGGCAAGCCGAGGTCGGCTTTGCCCACTTTAGTGAGATAGTTGGGGCATCATGTAGGCTCTACCATGATGGTGTCGGTATAACAGGTCCTCCCATTGTTCCGCATGTTTATGAATTTTTATATTTATGTTATTTGCTCGTTTTATGTTTGATTAAGTTTACATACAATTATGATAATGAATGATTTATGAGCGATTTGAAAGTCTTGAGACTTATGTTTACTTCACAAAGTTTATGATACAAGAATGATGTCCTTCTCCTATGTTTATTTGAGTTTATTTTACTATTAAATGTCCATTTTACTTACCTTTCATACTCGAGTAAATTTCAAATGCGGCATACTTTACATGTTGTAGCCGTTTAATGATATAGGATTGGATCTCAAACTCATCCTCATCCTTAGTTCATCTCGGTTCTCGCTCTCGGCTATTGGTGATTCCTCATGTTCTTGGAGTCCGTTTGATAGACTTTAATGTTATTTATGTATCGGTATTAGTCGGGTTAGTTGGGGATGTTGTCCATCAAATGCATCTTATGTAGTAGAGCTTTCGGACATGATGTAGAACTCGGCTTATGTATATACTCATTACTTAGTTGTTACGCTATGTTTTATGCTAAAGTATTACTTGCTTTATTAAATGAGATTAGAAACGTATGCATGTGCCATGGGTGGGCAGGGTCTCTCGGGTCCTTTTCTCGTGTCTATGATCAGGGTGTACGTTCGGCTCATGACAAACTTGGTATCGAGCCATAGGTATGAAATGTCCTAGGGTATACGAAAATTTGTGTTGACTAAGTCTTTCATGGGTGTGAAGCGCGCCACGCTTATGTGAAGAGGCTACTAGGCATTAAGAAATGTTCCCTTTTATGTTCTATGTCTTGGGATGAAGTCCCTCCATCCTTCTAATTCGTGCTATTCGCGATTGCAGAATTATGGCTCCTAGAAGAATGAAAGGAAGGAGGAATGGATATGATTAAGGCCCACCGAAGTGGCAATGACCATGGGCATCGGCCAAGCCCCACATATTCGAGCCGAGGAATTCGACCTACTTCCCACGTTGAGTGTTGGGTGGCTATTCGAGATACTAGCACGAGGCCTTTTGGCTCAAGTCAACCAATAGGCTATTGGTAGGTCCCACAAAATAGCAATGCGGTGGCGGCTTGGATTAGGAACTTCTTGAGGATAAACCCTCCACGAGTTCACGGGATCAATGGTGGACGAGATCCACACAAGTTCATTGAATGGATCTTTAAGGTCACTCGGTTTATGGGAGTGACAAATAGGGAGTGTGTTGACTTGGCCTCTTACCGGCTAAAGGAGTCGCTCATATTCAATTACAATGACAATGGAAGGACAGCCCGGACGACGAGACGGGGGCCCTGCTCGGTTGGGGCGAGTTCCATATGGCTTTTTCTTGGGCAGGTTCTTCCCTCGGGAGATGAGGGGAGTTAGTATAGCGGAGTTTGCTAACCTCAGTAGGGGAAAGATGACGGTGCTCGAGTATTCTCTTGAGTTTACTCATTTGTCAAAGTATGCCCCGAGTTATTGAAGGATCGGGGCGCGGGTGAGATGATTCGTTCATGGTGTCGGTTGTTACTTAAACGAGTTATGAGTTTGCTATGCTTCACTAGGATATAAGGAGTTTCCTCGAATAGTGTTGTACGCCCCGGTAGATGGAGGCCCGGATCATGCGAGGAGGAGGAAAAAGGGCTCGAACGAATAGCGAGTGGGTTTTTGCATCGAGTCCGTGGTAGCTCACGCGCCACGGTTTCGCCAGAGATAGCCCCAACACCATCATCGGCTAGTGTTCCATCTAGACCGAGGGTGATCGAGAGCGGGGGCTTCAGATCGACGATACGAAATTTACCAGTTAGAGTATACCTCTCCGACTGCGGAAGTGCGACAAGAGTCATCTCGAGGCGGTGCACATGGTTGAGATGTTTTCTATAGGTGTTGTAGATGTGGGAATATGCGCTCGGCGTGCCCATATGCTAGACGGGGTGATGATAGGGGTGGTGCCGCAGACCACTAGGCGACGGTAACTCCGGCCGTTCCGCTCCGCGAAGGAACGCCGACTAGTGGAGGTGGCGAGACACACTTAGAAATTTATTCCTATACTTCCTTTCCTCGTGCCGGGACCGGAGACTTCGCCGGACGTGGTCATTGGTATGTTGCATGTCTTTCATATTTATTTTTATATCTTGCTAGATCAGTGAGCTACACTTTCTTTCACGACTCCTTACATTGCTAGTAGACTTGGAGTTAGTCCGGACACCTTGGTAAGAGCCATTTTAGTTTGACCCACATTGGTGATTGAGTCGTAGCTAGGCAGTATATAGAGAATGCCGAGTCAGCATGTTTGCATAATGTTATCTCCCGAGACCTTGTAGAGTTAGCCATGGCCGACTTTGGCGTTATTCCTTGCATGGATTGTTTGCTTGCATTTTATGTGATTAATTTTAAGGCGCGTCTGATGGATACAAACTTGCTCCCTAATTGTTTGTTCTTGCCTAGGTTTACTTTCTCAAGCTTTTACCTAGAGTGTAACGTGTGTTTTTTTCATGGTGATCAATCATAAAAACAACCATAATTAAGAACGTATGACAAAACAACAATTAATAACTTAAAACAAAAACATACTCACATCGTCACAATCATATCTTGTGGCCTCATCCTAGAGGAAGGGTTCTAGCCCATAAAGTTCGTAGCAATTACAAAACATAATTAAAGTAACGTGCTTGAAGAATTGGTAGAAGAGATGATGAAATTTAAGAACCCTAGGTGAGTTCTCCCACTTCTCCCTTCTCTCCGTTGATAGTTTATCGAAATATTACGTGACAAAATATTTTAGGAGCTAAAGGGACCTATTTATAGTAAATGAAAGGTGTATAAAATTATGCCCGACATGGAATAGCTCAGTGGCACGGGAGGTGAAACGCGCCAATTTACCTCAGTGACACGGAGGCATCACGTAGAAACTGCTTGGAAATCAAAATAGTCAGCGGCCCGTGCCGCATTAGCGTGTCACGGCGCTTGTGCGACGCGCTAGAAGCCCGTGCGAGCCAGCTGACCAGTGCGGCTTGCCTTTTGTAGCACGTTGCCAATGCGCAAGTGGGCTGTTTCGCGTGTCTCCTAGCCGACATTTGCGTTTTGCCGATTTCATGCCTCACTTCACCAACTCATGGATTAGTTCCTCAAATTCATTTTAAACCTACAAAAACAAGAAATAATCATGTTGGTTAGTATATATATTCACATTTACATAAAATTACATGAGAATGTATATAAATAAGAGATAAACAAGGCAGAAAACTAAATTAAAAAGTATCACTTGGGCATGCTAACTTTGCCCAGATCACCTACCGCGCCAAATCTTGTTCATCTCGAACAACCCGCACACATCTCATGTAATTGAAGACTCATACATATAACTAATTTAGCAAGACAATTAAAGCTACCTCTGATTGTTTGAGATAGCAAGTTAAAAATAGAGCATGCACGATATAATCAATGAATGATATCCTGACTAAGTTAAGACTTCTAACCTCAAAATTGACTCTCAATCTTAGAAAACTCATGCAAATCAACGATCGAAAATCCGACGTGAATGTTATCTCTCATTAAACATGTGCCCTCACAACAAGAGAGTTACCCATTTTACTCACAAATTTTCAAATCACCACATGTATGGGTATATGAATAGAGAATTACGCTCGCTCTCTCCAAAGGAATTCACATGCATCATGTAGTGACCCATAAGCTTGCCCTTAGTGTTTTATTCCACTAATTTAAGGATGTATGAACGTAAGATCAAAGTAGGACTTAATGGGTTTGTAATGTAAGCCAAGGGGGCGGGTAGGTAATATTATGGATAATAGCAGTGGCTATCTTCCTAAGCGCTTTTTAATAACTTCAACCTTCATTAAGGACATCTCTTTTCTTACTTCCTCCTCATTCTTATCCTCTTGATTTCCTCTTCTGATTCATTTCTTTAAGCACATTCGGCTTCTTAGTAAGGGTACTTAAGAAACTATTTCATTCATTTATTTCTTATTCCCGACCAATACTCGGTCATTTTCAAACAAGTGCACCTTGACCTTTCTCAGCTTTACAAGCGCTACTTTTTCTTCTTTTCATGCTTCTCACTCCTTCCTCTTTGGATTTTTCCTTTGGCGCTTAGGAGTTTTGGATCAAGCTCAAGGCTCAATGAAAAAGAAAAGTTAGCTTATGTTATCGCTATCAAAAGAATAGGCTTAAGGCTCGGTGGGGCTCACTAAGTTCAACATTCAAGGTAGGTAAAGTGAGGATAAAAAAATTAGGTTCATTCAAGAAATGCCTAAATCATCTCCCTCGATCCATCCTTCATTTCATTTATATACATACCCGGAAAAGTTCTATAGCATTCCACAATAGCATGGAATATTCGAAAACCTTTCACTCACGGCACATGCTCAATTCAAGACACATTCAGCAGACTCTTTCATTCATCCACAAGAATTCAAAAATTAAACCTTAAGCACAGTGAGTAAAATTCAAGAGCCTAGTGTCTCAAACAAAGTTATCACTTCTTACATGCTTCAACATAATCCACACTTGCGACTTATCCTCAACTGCTGACATCAATCTTGTTGGTGCGGTTATCCCAACCCACAGGTGTTAAATAAAGATAGGGGCATTAGATTAAGCTGCTGCCCCTAAATCACATAGAGGTCTTATCACTTCAGCTTTACCAATTTGTATGGGGGAGGTAAAACTCCACTGGGTCTTTAAGCTTCTTAGGAATCTTGCTCAATACTGTGGCTTTGCCTCCTCAGATTAGTGCTACCGTTTTGGACATCCACCAATTTGACTTTTGTTGGCTATCACATCTTTCAATTATTTAGCATAATTGGGTATTCCACCGCAAAACATCAAGCAAGGCAAATTTATGTGAATTTCTTTGAAAATCTCAAAGAAATTTTTGAAGCATTCCTCCTCCTTGCTCTTTCTAAATCTACGGGAATGGTAGTGGTAGTCTTTTATCTTTATGGTACATAATGAAGATTGTGCATTTTGTTGCACAACACTCTGTAAATTCTCTCCCTTGTCGGTGGATGGTCCTTTCTAACCAACTCAGTTGCACCTCATTTCTTTTTCTCTTTTAGGCACTACATCAACTACTTGTTTTCCGTTCCTCGGACTAATGGCGTTGAGCCGGGAGTTAGGATCTGTGTCACTTGGTAGTCCTCTATGCGGTCTCATATTTTGAGCAGCGCTGCTCGGCCATACGCTTTTCTAGATTGCGGGTGGCCAGTGCGATTCTTTAAATTACGTGCCATCACCGAGCTGATTTTACGCAAATTGAGTGCAGGTCTCATTATTTTACGCAATGTTCCTCAATGTTCTTTGCTCAAGTAGCCATAATTCTACCTATTACTGCTGATATACGCTGTGTGAGGTTGATGATAAATTTGCTTTTGATTTCCACCCCAAAGAAGAATTCGGGTGGCTTTGCCAATTTTGTTGTAGTTGTTTCCAAAATTACAGTATTCTCTGTACATTCCCCTTAAAATATGGATGGATTACGAATTGGCTCCACAAGATTACGCATTGTGCCCATTATTTTCGCAAATTTCACACCAACTCGGAACTGGCCCAGTTGCATTAACTGGCCTTGTTGTTGGTTCCTTCTCGGTTATTAGTGAGTCATCATTTGATGATGGAATTAAGCTAACTGTGCCGCCAAGGCTTTCATACCATCTACTTCTATCAGCCCTGCTCTTTTTCCTACCCACTCACCGATAATTCCTTTGTGCCATTACGGATTTCCTTGAGCAATTTCTATTCCAATAGCATGTACAACTCATCATCGTCTTCTCTATGGATTGCCCACCCCGATGCGAGAGTCTAGCAAAATTTTCATGTGTGGGTCTAGACTTTCTACAAGGTATGGGCCAACACGTCATTAGATTGCTAGTGATGAGGGCAGTCTCTCGATAATGACTTGAATCTCTCCCCGAGCCAAATATAAGTTCTCATCGAGGCCTGTTGCCCGGAAACTTATTATTTCACTTCTCAATTTTGCGAGTCTTGCTGAAGGAAAATCGATCAAGAACTTCTTTGCCAAATCATCCCAGAAGTTATGGAGTTTTGGTGGCTCGGCTTTCAGCTTCCTTTTTACTCTCCCAAAAACGAAAAATAGGAAGAGGGTAAGTCGGACATGATACGTGGACACTCCGTTCAGGGATGAAAGTGTCACTAATCTCCTAAAAAGTTTTGTAAGGTGTTAGCTGGGTCCTCATGTGCCATCCCGGTGAATTGACCACTAGAAGAATGTAATAGTTTACCATTTTTGTTTCAATTCAAAGTTCCCTCCAGGTTGCGGTTTCTCGGATACTAGAGTTCACATTCGTCGCTTGTAGGATTTCCACTTCGTGGCCAGGTTTGAAGTACTCCATTGCTTTGGTGACAATTGTGCCCATCTGCTTGGTGGTTGTTGTTGTACCTTTTCTTGAAGTCTTTTACCGACTTTTGCTCAAGAGCTACTCTCCTTAGCAAATGAATTTGACATTACAGTTTCAAGCAACGAGTTCCACAAGCTCTACATTCCTAACCCCGGCTGGTAAGACAACTGTCACTTTGCAATAGATGGAACTAGACCAAGTTTCTCAACACTTAAGGAAATTAAAAATCACACAAAGCAGAGACAAATTTACTAAACTTCGCGAGTCCCCAATAACGGCGCCAAAAGCTTATTGACATTGCGCCCAGCGCACGTACAAGCGTACGTGGTCTTACAAGTATTACAGTGGCTCTTTTAAGAGCGGATGTCGAACCTGAGGTGGACCAATTTTGCTAATTATCAAGTTCAAGTGTGATATTAACTTTAAGTGTTGATATACGACTTTCTCGAATAAGTGTAATTAAGTCTAGGGGTGAGCACGAAATACTCTAAAGTAATTCAAGGAGCAACTAGAGCTAAGGCGAGATAATCATGCGATACTACTCTTTGTAATGGTTTAAGTGAAATTATCAATTGTCGTCTCCCACATAATTGAAAATGCATGTTTATGGTCTTTGAGCCTCTAAACACGACAAACTAGCCTCACAACTACAACGTTGAGTGGGGATGTGATATTCTAGTTCGTAGGCAATTCAATTATGGGAATATGGTTTACGGGGTTTGCACCTTGATTACGGACTTTCAAACCTCTAATCATTTAACTCAACTAACTTGACAACTACTTCTATAGTGGTGATGTGATAATTCTAAGTTGCTTTCTAGCTCATCCCGTTTATTAACCAAGCAAGGAAAATTAGGTATAATTTCTTATCCTAATAGCGAATTATATAAGTAAGATACAAACTTGCTCCCTACATTGTTTGTTCTTGCCTAGGTTTACTTTCTCAAGATTTTACCTAGGTGTAACGTGTGTGTTTTCATGGTGATCAATTATAAAAACAACCATAATTAAGAACGTAAAATAAAACAACAATTAATAACTTAAAACCAAAACAAACTCATATCGTCACAATCATATCTTGTGGCCTCAACCCTAGAGGAAGGGTTCTATCCATAAGTTCGTATAATTACAAGAAAACATTAAAGTAACATACTTACAAATTAAATGAAGAGATGATAAAATTTAAGAACCCTAGGTGAGTTCTCCCACTTCTCCCTTCCTCCTTGGTAGTTTTGAAATATTACGTGACAAAATGTTTTAGGAGCTAAAGGGACCTATTTATAGTAAATGAGAGTGTATAAAATTATGCCCCTCATGGAATAGCTCAAAATGTACGATTGAAGCAGCGCCAATTTACCTCCGTTACGGAGGCATCATATGCATGCGGAAATCCAAAGCGATCCGCGCTTGACCCCCTTTTTGCCACGTTGGCAGCTGGAAGTCAACAGCTTGCTTATGCGGCGCGCTAGAAACCGTGGAATGCCAACCCAATCGCGCGGCCTTTGCACTGCCCAGTGGCATGTTGCAGAAATAGCGCCCAGGCTTGGCTCCCAGGACCAAGACTCCCTTGCTTTCGCACCAATAAGCGGCCTTTGGCGGGTAGGAGATTGATTGAAAAGGCGAGGCCCGAGCCCGATCCTCTCCCAACGCGCGGGTGGTACATTTCACATGTCCCCCTTGCCGACGTTCGCGTTTTACTTACGATTCCATGCCTCCACTTCACCAACTCATGGATTAGTTCCTCAAATTCATTTTAAACCTACAAAAACAAGAACTAATCATGTTGGTTAGTATATATATTCACATTACATAAAATTACATGAGAATGTATATAAATAAGAGATAAACAAGGCGAAAACTAAGTTGGCGAAACACTAAGTTATAAAGTATCACTTGGGGATGCCATTTTGCCCAAGATCATTGTAGCCTTTCACATTGATGTATGTACTTTGTTAGATCCGGAGCCACGCTTTCCTTCGTGACTCCATAGCCTTTATTCGGTTGCTATTATTCCGAAACCTCTTAGAACCATTCTCAGTTTCTACTCCAGTTGGTGAGTCGATTAGGACGATCGGGTGTATAGGAATTACCTAGTCTCAGTGTTGAGTAAGTTATCCTAGTCGATCTAGTAAGAATTTAGACATGGTAAAATTTGACCTTAGTCTTGGCATGGATTGGTAACATTCTTGTTATGCATCGATCGATTGCGGAGACTAGATTCGTTAGGTTTAGTTTCGTAATGAGCCATTCTTAGAATGGAAGGGTAGTGTTTGACTCAAAGGGTCACTTTATTTCCTACCTTAAGGCCGGAAGATGATCTCAAGGGTACATCTTTCCACTTAGTTTAGGTAAGAGATTCGGAAGTTTGAGACCCTGACTCTTCACTTTCATTCAGTTTTATGGAATTTCCTAATGTTCCCGAAGATCTTCCCGAAGTCCCTCAGTGGAAATAGACTTGACATAGACCTTCTTTCGAGACACCTAGCCCATCTCCATTCCAACTTATAGAATGGCTCCAATTGAACTTAAGGAGTTGAAGGGACAGTTGGAAAGACCTTTTAGATAAGGGCTTAATTCTACCCGGTATCTCTTGGTAGAGATTGCCTCTAGTCTTTGTTAGGTGCGAAATAAAGATGGTACACTCGGGATGTGCATCGACTAATGTTGGTGGAGCAGTCCTGATCGAGACGGTATCCTTTGCCCGGGATTCATGATTTGTTAAAATAGCTGGAGGGAGCTAGTTGTTTCTCCAGGTAGATTTAGGGTCGGGATGTCATTAGCTTAAGGTTAGAGAATGTGACATGTTAGAAAACAGCAGCACAGAACTAGGTATGGTCTCTATGAATTTGTGGTTATGTCCTTTGGACTAGTTAATGCCCCTGCAGCTTTTATGGACTTGATGAATAGGGTGTTTAAGCGGTATTTGGACACCATTCGTCATTGTGTTCATAAACGATATAATTGTATACTCTAGGAATGAAGAGGATCCACTTAGTAACCACCTAAGGATAGTGTTGCAAACTCTCGAGATACAGCTAGTTGTTCACTAAATTTAATAGCTTGAATTATAGTTGAAGTTAGTGGCTTTCCTCGTATGTGATCTCAGTGAGGTATTTGGAGTGGATCTTCGGAAGATGGCATCGGTAAAAGATTGGACAAGACCAATTCTCCATTAGATATTAGGAGTTTCTTAGGTTTTGTTGGTTATTACCAATGGTTTTGTAGATGGTTTTTCTTCTATTGCGTCCTTTGACCAAATTGACTAAAAAAATGATATTTAATTGATGAAGATCCATGTGAAGAGTTTCCAAGTTGAAGACTTAGGCTCACTCGACAAGTTTTGACTGCGCTTGAAGGATTAGACGGGTTCGTGGTTTATTATGATGTTTCCGGAAGTTGGCCTCGGACTGCGTTCTAAAGTGGGATAAGGTGATAGCTTATGCCTATCAACGGCTCAAGAGTTCATGACAAGAACTGTTGACTATGAGCTAGAATGGCCGAAGTGGTATTTTCATTGAAGATTTGGAGGTATTATCTTTATGGGGTTCATGGATATTTTCTGCGACCACAAGAGTCTTCAAATATGTGTTCAATCGAAGGACTTGAAACTTCGTCGGGAAAAAGTGGCTAGAATTATTGAAGGACTATGACATGCGTGTGCTCTACCACCCGAGGCAAGGCCATGGTGGTTGATGCCTAAGTAGGATATTTATGGGAAACATTGCTCATGTTGAAGAGGGCAAAAAGAAATTGCTTGAAGATTCCTGAGGTTAGCTCGATTGGTAGTGCAATTAGTTGATTAAATTTGAGGCGAGTTGTAATCCATAGTGGGTTAGAATCCTCACTAGTAGTAGAGGTTAAAGTCAAAGTAGGATGTAGACCTAATACTACTCAAATTTGAAAGAAACAGTCCTAAGAAAAAAAAAGGTGGAGAGCTTTCTCAAAGGGGATATAGAGGTACTCATTACCAAAGAGGCGATTGTATGTTCCAAATGTAAATGACTTGAGACAATGAACAACGGCGGAGGAACAAAACTCCGAGTATTCTAATCATCCAAGTGCCACTAATATGCCGTGACCTACGAAATCTATTGGTGGAATGGCATGAAGAATGATATTGCGAATTTGTAGCTAAATTATGCAGGCTGCTAATAGGTTAAAGTTGAACATCAAAGATGCAGGGCATGAGTTAGGATATCGGTATTCCTATTTGGAAGTGGGAAGAAGTGAATATGGACTTCATCATATGTTTACCTCACACTCGTGACAACATGACTCAATTTAGGTGGTTGTAGACCGAGATGACTAAATCGACACATTTTCTATTAGTTAAGACTACGGACTCGGTGATGATTATGCTAGACTATACATAAAGTTAGTTAGACTATGCGGAGTTCCCTTGTCAATCATTTTGGATAGATGTACTTTCAGTTACCTCGCATTCTGGAAGTCATTTTGAGAGGGACTTGTGCTCGATCAAGCTCGGCTGGCCTTTGTCACGGGCCCAGTGGACAAAGTGGGCGGACCATCACGGACCCAGTACATGTTGAGGGATTGTGTGGTTAATTTCAAGGGCGATTGGGATGATCACATACCTCTCATTAAGTTTGGATACAACAACAACTACCACTCCGGCATCCAGATAGCCTTTTAAGGCATTGTATGTTAGGAGGTGTAGATCCCCCTATAGGATGGATTGAGGTTGGTGAAGATACCATGATAGAACCATAATCGAGTTCATTAGGCTATGTAAGAAAGTTTAGCTTATCGGATAAAGGTTGAAAACAACGTAGAGTGAAAGAAATCGTATACGAATGTGAGAGAAAAGATCTAGAAGCATTTGTGGATGATTGGGTATATTCGAAGATTTCACCTATGAAAGGGGTGAGGTTTGGGAAGAAAACCGATCCAGAGATATGTAGTACCTTACAGAATTCTAAGACGCATTGGCAATGTGGCCTATGAGTTATAGTTATGCAATGTTATCGGTGCATCCAGTCTTCTATGTGTCATTGTGGAAGAATTCATCGGTGATCAGGCCTTGGTTTGTGCCACTAGGAATTATGGGTGTGAGGGATAGTCTGCTGCGAAGAAGTTTCAGGTCGGATTACGGACCGGCGGGTTCATAAGCTGAAACAAGTATATGTGGCCTCGACAAAATTTTATGAAGGAATTAGCTAGTGAAGGATCTACATGGGAAACGGAAGACATGATGACTAGATATCCTCACTTATTTCCTTTGAACATAGCTTGATATCGAGGTATTAAATTCTATTCAATTTTCCCATTCAATTACCCTTCACTTCTTTCCATATTGGAAAGGGCATCCTAGTTGCGTAGGTTCTATTAGTATGTTTACCTTAGTTAGGAGTTAGTCACTCCTCCAATAATCCCTTTATGGCTTCCGGAGTCTTGGGATTGCAGCACTTCCCCTCATCTTAGTTAGTCTACATTCGAGGATGAATGTTTCCAAGGGGGAGATATTTTAAAACCCCAGAATTTCCTAAGATTAGCCTTGTGATTTAAAACATTATCATGCAGATAATTGGGAAAATGATAATGATACGAGCCATGTTATGACTCGTACAATTTAGGTACAAAGATTGTAGTTATACTTGTAGTAGGAGAGTGGAGGAGATCAACTAAGGTGACTTGAGAAACCATGAATTAATGTTAGGACTCACATACTATCACAGTACGGATAAATCTTGACCCGATCGTAGAAAAGTTCAAGGAAATAATCAGGGAAACTTTGGCTAACCATGAGTCATGGTATAACTCGTGGTAAGATGGTACAAGTCATAGTAGACTCGTGGAAAACCGGAGAAATGTCTAGAAGTAGGGTCCCCAACTACGAGTCATGGAGCGAGTCGTAGAACCTCGGTACGACTCATAGGTTTGGTTGTACCATCGGCGTCTGCGGAAATTTCTATTAAATATTTCGGGGGCAATTTTGTAAAAAACCCTACCATGCGCTCTTAAACTACATCATATTTGTATTACTTAGGAGGGATTTTAGAGGAATAGTCAACCTTTTACCTCATTCTTTCCAAACCAATTAGAAGAACTATGAAGAACTCAGGGCAGTTCATCTAGGAGGAAAGATAGGGCTTGCGGATTTCCTTCTAAGATTCTCAAGACTCTTCAAAAATTCTTCTCGGTATATGGGATTTCCAGCAAGGGAATTGTTCTTCCCTTTTTCCCCAAAACCCTTATAGAAACCTTATTAGTTCTAGCCCTTTTAGGATCAAAGCTAGGCTTGTTCTTGATTAGATTATGAACTTCTTTCTTGTTATAACTCTTTTGTGATTCTTGAGGATATTACGGCTATGATTTATGTGTATATCATTTCTATAAAGTTTGTGTTTTAGCCACCCCAATCTTGAAATGTAGTGAAAGAGGTCATGCATAATTGTCCTGATACTAGTATTGCTTGATTCTAGTAGTTCTTCTAATCACCACGATGGTATACTTAGCAGACCATATTTAGATTATTTCTTGCTCGAGTCTTAGTCGGTGCCAAGCTCTCTGATGCCTTATTGAAATGTCGTTTGATCAATTTGACTATGTCGGTCTCTTGAAGAGTTGTTAAAACTCCATAGTCTCGATCATCGATGCGTCGGATTCTTTAGGCAGTTATGATGCTTTCCCGAGATAAAATAACTTCTGGCCAATCATAGAACACTTAGCGTTTAGTTATCGAGTCCTTCGGACTCTTAGGTTACTTCAGGATAAGTATTCTGACTTTAAGTCTTAGGACATCGGGTTCGAGTTATTAGCCTGGCAATCGGAGTTACGATTTCTAGTGGGAGTAGGACTTAGCACCGAGCGGGCCGGGATTCCAGTGCACCTAGGTTTCCCGAACTACATTGCCAGCATAGGTCATTAGCTCCAAACGGTTATCACCTAGCTTAGCCGCATATCCTAGCGAGGTATAGAGGCTCTCACAATAGGAGTGTATACATCAGACTCCACTTCTAGCTCCGTGATTATATGTGAGTTTAGACTCTCCCACTTATCTATACGGTTCGATTCGGTATAGTTTCATTTCGATTAAGCTCAATTTATTGATTATAAGATCCTCGGTCGGTACATTACACTATTACAATTATATTTAGTGGTTATTAGTTACGTGGCGTATTATTGCTATTTAACTTATCACATGTTAAGCTACATTCAAGGGTGATGCATATTATTCATGATGTCGTACAATGGTACAAGCATAGGTTCGGTCTTAGCATCAAAAAATAGTTTCCCTTAGATGATTTAGTGACAACAGGTTGGTGAGCCCTCATCCACCAAGGACGCGAGTATCTTTTAAGTTAAGTTTTCTTTTGACTTAGACTTTATAGTTAGCGAGTGGCTTGTCCCAACAACTCGTCAATTGTAGATGGCTTTTAGACAAAGTATTGTTTTAGAGTATGTTTTTAGTTGTCGCATAAATCTCAATATCTTATTAGATATTTCTTCTTATATAAAAGTATTATTTATTCATAGTATTTTCTCGGTTTCTACTTATAGTTAATTTAGTATACCGAGTGTGATGTTAAACCATGGGTTAGATTTGGAGTTACTTGTGGCTCACGTACCGTGTTGCGTCCGGGGTGTAGACTTTTCATAAAGTTTAATACATGTGTTTTGCTTTAAACATAATTTGTCCATTATTCAATTTAAAAATCTTTAGGTATATAAACTCAAAATTGTAGCCTTACACACAATACTTTCAAAATCCACCCTCCAATCCGTTTAAAATCACTCAAGTTCCATATTAAATATTTTTAGAATATATTTGTTAGGTCACCGTTCAATTCATGTTGATCACGCTATTCTTTATTATTTTTCATATACATATTACAAAAGCAAACTTGTGTTGAATTTGAAAATAAAAAATTATCAACTTTTTCTTCAAATCATATAATTCGCTTTTTCAAATTTCTTCTCTTGTAAAAATCTCGTGTCCATCGAAAGGTCAAAATTCTATCTATTCGATCGTCCTTCTTCAAGTATTCCATTTTACCCAAATTTTGGACTATTACGTAAGCAACACGAGTGTTACTTGCTTTATTATTTAGGTAAACTATTGTGATTGATGGACTAACACTTTCACTTTTGAGTTTTTCTTTTCGGTTGTAGAGGTTGATTTGTGTTGGTAATCAAACTTGCTTACTTCTAAAGATCGATGTAAGTAATATTCACTAGCAGAACATCCGCATTTTATGCGGTCTAAGGACAAGAAAGTAATTACATACTCAACATTTCCTAATCAGGCAACCAAGAGGGCTCGTTTCTAACATGGAGCCTTTGTTTGAACCAATCTAGCCATTTATTTGAGTCAATCACTAATTTGCCTATTGGAGCTAACCACAGCGCCTTAATGGGAACAAAAATAACCTTGAAGGTCATTGCTTATACGGAGTGAAAAATTACTAAATTAAGCATCATGATGATACAAAATAGAGTAGTTGCGTAGACCCCAGCAAGTGACCCCACCTCCTGATGTTCGTGAAAAAGGGCCTATGTTGCCATCTCTAATTCCCATCTTATATGAGTTTGACCAAGGAAATCATTTCACCTCTTAAAGAAAATTCAAAATGCTTCTCTCCCACTCATCAACTCAGAATGTTACCCTTATTTACATATTTTCTCCTCGAAAGGCTCAAAACATGTCACTAGCACAACATGCTCCTCTAATGTATACTTATGCCACCGTTCCACCTATGACACAAACCCAAGGGCTATGTCCCCTTGATGTTGATCATTATATTGAAATTGAAAATGATGCAAGGAAATTGATCAATGATGAAATGGTGAACAAAAGCTCAAAAAGTTTGGAAGGCGGCTAAAAAGTGGTTTTACGAGGGCTCAATAGTAACCAAAGTATGAGATAGGAAGATTTATGTGTACTACGAGGTGGAGTTGCCTCTAGGTTACAAAGATTCAAAGTTTGAAAAGTTTGTGGTCGAAACTCTTTCTTTTATTTGAAAGTCTATTAAGAGAAATTGATTGGTCGGTAAAAATGAGGATTAGAATCAAGTTGTTTAACAAAAGTTTGAGTTGAAAAGCTTTACAGTGGTACATTAAACAAGATGCAACCAAATGGCATACTTGGGATGATTTGTAAAATTTTTCATAGATCATTATAGGTTTCATGTTGAGATAGCACCTAACAAAATCTCTTTACAAAGTTAAAGATGAATCATCTAAATTTTTCGAGGACATGATATTATGGTGGAGGGAAGAAGCATCTTGAGTACACCTACCTATGGATGAGAAAACGAAATGATTACCTCTTTATTCGGGCATATGATGCGGTGCTATGAACGGAATGAGTGACAATCAGTGGAAAAACCTTATTTGAAGTCATCAAAGACAAAGAAATGATAGAAGATGAATTGTTAATGCGGGAGAATAACAGAAGTTTATGACTTTGTAGTCAACTAGTAAGGCCCTCCAATTTGGTGCCCTTGGATGTGGAAGAAGAAAGTAAAGAGTTTATAATAAAAGTGCTATGGTTATCCTTTTGATGTAATAACACTTTATTATTCTCTTTTCCTTATAATCACACTTTTATTTGTATTATGAACTGTATTTCGACATGATTCACACTGACAATGGATATGTAGGCGGCCATATCGGCTTGATCCATTTTTAAAAGAATCTTAATTTCTTTTTATATTAAGAACTACGTTGACATTATTCATGCCTCAATAGGATATAGGTGCCATATTGATTCGGTCATATTTTTGTAAGTTTCTAATTTCCTTCATAATATGGCCCAGGGGTAGAATTTTGAGATGATCTCAAAATTCCACAGAGATTGAGTATCCTCACAAAGAAAAGTCCCGAAGATCATTTCGAGAATGGCAAATGGGGGAAATTTTTTTGAAAGATCTAAAAACTCCGCAGTGACATTTTTTACAAGATTGAATACAAGAATTTGGTGAAGCTTAAACGAGGCGAAATTTTGAGAAGATCTCAAAAGTTCCATACTAAAGCAACGTGAGTAATAAGCTAAATAAAAGGCCCTTCTATGATCTAAACTATAGAAGATCACATCACAAGCCTTCACTCTGAGTCATTACATGTAATCACGAGTCATAACACCTTTCATTATCGGTAAGAGTCAATTCTTACCTTCTTTGGATTTTCCACGAGGTACATAAGCCACGACTCATGGTTACCTACCATAAGGTCATAACACCATTTGTGATAGCCTATCCATACGAACCTCTAAACCATGACCCTTATCACGTCGTTGTTTTCCTGACCTGAGTCATACCACAATCCGTCCTTTCCAACCTTGGCATTCCTTGGGCCTCACCATGACTCCTGACCATGAGGCATACCCATGCACCATGCCTCGTTGTGTGACTCATGGTTTGGGTATCAACTTCAACACTCCACTACGGCTCCTCCGATGGTTCCATTACTTCTCCTGCGCTCATACCATGAGTCATTCCTAAGAGCAAAAATGTAGACTATTCTGCTGAACTCATTTCAAAATTTAGGGTCTTGACTTAGGAAAATTAGGGTATTACACCACATTGGGTGAGACCTCTGCTTCTATCGAGAGAAAAGTGCATAGAACACAATTACAGTGATGTTGCCACCTTTCTTGAAAAGTTCCTTGAGATGGTTGAGCTAGTAGGACTACTAAAGTAATTGTTACAGGAATAAACCTCCACGGTGCCACCTTCTAACCAAAGTACAATCCACTGCGCATGTTAGGGCATACCACACTCGAAGCAAACATCTGAACCAACCAGTACTTGCCGGTGCTTCTTGCCACACTCCTAAAGGCTGGATAAGTGTGCTCTCCTATCATGCTCCTTTGATCCACTGAGACGACACTATACCTTTGATCTCCTTTGATGCTTGGATGGAATCTTTGGATGATGAAGGGCCCCGGGTGGATGACCCCCAGTGGAACTAAGTCTCGATATCCACCACTATACCTCTACTAAAAGTTACCATGACTCCTTGTCCTTGCCTTCTTTGCCTCTCTCTCCTTCTCCTTTTGCTTCTCTGCCTCTATCATTGGCCATATATGAGCAACTAGGAGAAATCTATGTCATTATTGATCAACATGGTGGTCCTACACTCCTTAACCAAGAAGATGCCACTCCACCATTAAAGTTTGCTCAAAGCAGGCCATAGGATTAACAACCATCTCCGATTATCTTGAACAAGTGGGTAAACTTCAAAGCGTACTCTGAGCCATACTCTTCTTACGCTTTAAGTTAATGAACTCGTAAGCCTTTCCTCACTCAGCTCGCTAGGAAACCTTTCCAAAGAAACGATCACGAACTCATCCCAACCCATGAGCTTGCTCAACTCTCCCTATTATCTTTCCTTGAGTAGACCATATGTGAGCAACCCCCTTTAGCTAATAGGAGGCTAAGTCAGCACTCTCTCTCTCCCATCACCCCATAATTTGGGTGATCTTTTGCACCTCCTCAAAGACTGCGTGCGAGTCCTAATCCACCTTTGATCGAAGAAACTCGGAGTTGGTTCATTATGAAAGTCTCGCTCTCTCGTTGCTGTTGCATTCCCATTCTAGAGATCATGTGCCTTGCTGTAGGTTTGCACAGTGGTCATGGCTGTGCTAACATATAAAATGCGCCTAAACTCGACATGGTGACCTACTTGGGCAAAGGGTCTGATGGAGTTGGTGGGGCTGGTTGATGCCCATCTCCATTGCCATTGTCATGGCCATTTTCATTGTCATTTCTTCTATCATTTACTCTGTGGAGGCATATTTCTATAATCTCATATAGCATGATTTATAGGAATAGAGAGATAGTTCATCACACTACATAGATCATGAAAGAAGAAAAATTTCCTAGAACGTCTTGTAGCCTCTTCCCCATAAGTGTGGCACACTTCACACCCATGGAAGAATTCAACAACATAGTTTTTAGACACCCTAGGACACACCTAAACCTTTTCTACGATACCAAGTTTGTCAGACATTTGGGGCTGGCAGTCGAGACAAGGGACCTAGAACCACAAATGACTCCAAGCTAAACCATGGTACATTCATAACATGAATTAAAAGCATAATCAAGCAGAGAGAAAACATCATAAGGATACAGATAAGCAAAGATTGAATATCATAAAGTGTATATCGACGATAACATCTCATCTTAAGATCTCAAAGCTAAATATACTGAGTCTATGTATGAAAAGCCTCTGCTGTACGATGATATCTTTAGGACAAGCCCCGGCTAACTCCAAGTCTAAAACTAAACTAATATAAAAAGTTTTAAACTAATAGAATTCCTCGGATGATGAGGACTCACCATGTTGTTGAACTAAGATAGGAATGGCTATTGGCGAGGCGGCACGCATCACCCCAGGCCAATATCACGAGATGATATAGCATAGAGTATGCGGTCGGTACATAAAATGTATTGAGTATATGAGTAAGTAAAACATATTTAGTAAGCGTTAGTGAAATCATGCATTTAAATCAAGATGAGTCCTCAAGGACTGCCTATAAAGAGCCATATCTAAGATGTACATAATCATGGCTAATCATTGCCCAATATGTGTCAAGGTTTAAAAATAAAAATCCTTATGACTTGTCATTCTTGAAATCATATGTAAAAGCTCATAAGGCGGTCATTGGGTCAAACCTTCCGTAAACATAATATCATAAGTCAGAACATGAATAAGCTGAAATTATGAGAAACAATGGGAGGCCGTCATAACCAACAACCACCATGTGAGCGCAGTGATGTCTTTCCCACGTGGAGGAGAGTCATCCTATAAGCCTTGCCAAGGCAATGGACGAATAAGAAGTTTGATATCACGGTGTACTTGCTTGGGTGGGAGAAGCACTTTCTTTCATGGTCTCAAATATATAGCTGCATTGGCGTGTAGTTTGCATAGAGGCGAGGAGAACCTCGGAACCCCTAACTACTAAGTCTAGACACTACTCCCAAAAAATGCATATTGCACATAAAATCATACTCTCAAAATATAGCTCAAATCTGATCATTGGAGTCTTGACTCCAAATCATATCATAAAAAGCTTTGCATTGGCAGTTTTGACTCTAACTCATGTCATAATCTAATCATTTCGGCCTTGGCTAAAATTATAATAAACATCTTAAACTTGCATGGGCTTTCCCAAATCATAAAATCATGCATACTTGAAATAGACTTCATAAATCAAAATCATGGAATCATAAGTTGAATGTTCATAAACATTCGTACATACTAGATAACTCATCATGCTTGAAATCATGGGTCATAGACTTGAATTTTCATAAAACGCATACATAATAGGGCATAATTTTCTAATACTTGAAATCATGAATTTATATCCAAATTGAGTGCAAAATCTGCGATTAGAATTTATTATACATTAAAACATGAGGTTGGACCCATAAACCTAGCATTATTAATTTCACTAGGTGGAGTTAAAACCTAGAAATGAATACTCTTGATTAGGAACTTGAATTCATGAATTAGAGGGGAAATTTTGCCATGAGGTTGGAAATAAATCCCTCATTCATGGCCCTACATACCTAAAATCAGCGATTTCTTAAGCGGCCTTGAAAGCCAAGAAAATTGATAAAAATTTGAGGAGAAATTCTAGTTTCATCTTGGAAGAGAAATTTAATACAATGCACGCATGGGAGACTAATGACTTAGGCTAATCTAAAACCTCACGAAAACACTCCTTCACAGACTCGAAAAACATTATTGGAAATTATGAGCTTAGAATTTACAAAATACATTTGGGACACGCAGTTAAAAACTATGTTGCTAGGCACCCTTTGGTTGTACCATAAATCATTGCCCATAAACAACGACTCGTAGTTTTGTTCTCATTGCTAGCCAATAACATTTTGCATGCTTATTATTTCTGAAATGATGAAATGTAAAATGACTCATTGTTTGCTATAATGAGTCATAGCATGGCTTTAGTGGTTGGGATCTCCATCATAACTTTGATATCCTAAGGCTGGATATAACGACTTGTTGTTCCCTATATTAGTCATACCATGAACCGAAATTTCCCAAACTAGCCACTTCAATAGATACTATGACCCTTGCCTACAACCCGATTTACATCACACAAAAAGTCGCACCTTATTTCGTAGGTCAAAGATTCGGATGACGATGTAACTTACTGTGACTTGTGATAACGACAGATTACTTCAACGACATGGATGTTCCACTAGCGTTATCACTAGTTTGCAGGAACAACTGCTTGGCTCCTTTGACCCCTCCTACAACCCATACCAAGGAACATGACACGTACCATGAGTCGTTAAGAAAAATACAGAATTTTCTACTAAACCTACTACATGTCTAGTGTTTGATCTGAGGGACTTTTGGGATGTTACAAGGACTCTACTTGATGCGGCTTTGGATATCACAATTACTCTAAACCTTGACCCAATGATGCCAAACCCCATCATGACCCGAATCTACACCCTGGACGTGACATAGTACTTAGGACCACAAATGACACCAAGCAAACCCCTTGACATAGCATAATTCTATAATGTTGAACTACTTTAAAAGAATCTTAGCGAAGTTGATTGCAATCAAATAACAAAATACTGAATAATTAAAGAGCATTAGATAAATTATTGATATTTTCTCAAATACTATAAACTCAGAAAGCAAACTGACGTATTCTATACGAAATCCTTCTAAGCGTGATTCTTAGGAAAAGCTAACTAACTCTAAATGTACGAAAACTGAAATAACAATTATTAGAAATGAAAACTTTTGGTCCTCGAAGATGAGGACTCTCCAATAGAACTCTCTTTGCCAAGAGTACGGAAGGAGAAGCTAAACCTGTTAGGAGTCGAGACTTTGAGCCCTATATCATAAAATAATTTATAATACCACAGGAAGTTCCTAAAGACTGAATTTCGGAATTTGGGAATGACAACAACGGAAAGGTTGGAAAAATACCACAAGACTACTCGTTATACGAGTAATGGGAAAGCTCCACGGGCCATTGGTCCCCTATTGTGAGTGAGAATGTGGTCGCGGGTCTAGGACCAACAATCCATGGAGCATTTGGTTCGTCGGTATAACTTGATTGTGGTAAAGGGTCATTGTGGTGGTGTATGGGGTATTAGCCTGATTCATTATGACTCATTGTATGGGACAACGAGTGTGATATGTTGTTGAGGGGCTTCGGAGAGGTGAGCGGTGTTGACAACATTTGGAAATAATGAGTCTTTGATTCAGTAAGACTCTTCCCAACTAGTCATGGTTGAAGGGCACGATTGAATTTAGCAAAGTAATGGGAGGCAATAACGGATCATTGTTTGGATTAATGACCCATTCTGTCGTGGTATCGGGATGTGAGATGTTAAAAAAATGAGGAGGAAATAGCATACGGATACCATGAGTCATTAGTATCGAAGGATTCTGCAGAAGTGACATCAATTATTGTCAACGGCAATACAAATTTACGAGACTTTTTATTAAGGGTATTTTCATAATTCATGAGCTCTAAGGGCCTAAACTACGTCGTTTAAAGCTTATTTAGAAGGGTTTTAAGAGAGTTATCCTAAGCCTTACCATTTCATGCATGCAAGTTTACAGTATTCCTTAGAGATCAAGCTTGAAGAATTTCCCAATTTTTCTCAATTTATTTTGGGCTTTAAGAGAGTGTAAATCATATTTACGCAGGTATGTGAGCTATGATTGAAAGTTCCTTTCACTCTCATGCTCTAAATTCTTCTCAATTTCATGAATTTCAATTCTAGATTTAAGTTCATGATCTTTTGAAGTCTATCAGCAATTTTGTGAAATTCTCTATGATCTATCTATGGGTCGATTCCCTTAATGTATCAACTCATGTTTTATGATCTATGGGAAAATTTTATAGCTCTTTTGATTATAAATTCATAGTTTCAATTTTTAATTAAATAATGCCCAGTGCAGCCAAGTTTCATGAAGTAAAGTTATTATTCTATTATGATTTATGATTCATGTTATGATTTCTCTTCAAGTGCTCTTCATGGATTTATGAATATCAAGTATATGAATGTTTTACAAGCCATGGTTTTCATGATTTATTGATTTATGACTCTTGGCCAACTCATAGGCCCTTATTCATAGCTAATCATTATTATTTCAAGTGGGATCCATCATGTTATTATTTATTTGTCCATGAACTTCATGAATGATCATGATTACTATACGAGCCCTCACATGCATGTTTTGGGAGCCGATGTCTAGCATCGGAAGTAGACCGGTGTTCGGGTAAACTCCATGGTCTGAGAACTGTACCACTTGGTAGTATATATATATATTTATTATTGGATACTTGATATCAACATCTTGCATGTCCTTCAGGAAAGTCGGAAATTTCATCTTGACCACTTAGGTGAAATAATTGGGGCATCATGTAAGCTCTACCATGATAGTGTCGGTTACGACCAATCCTCCCATTCTTTGCTCATGACTTACGTATGGTTATGTTTATAGTACTTTGGCTCACGTTATGATTTATAAAGTTTTCTCTTATGACTATGATTGTGATTGGATTATGAATGGTTTGAAAACTTGTGCATATTTGCATTATGATATTTACTTTATGATCATATTTGTCTGATCTGATGAACTCTTGTATTTTAAGCTGTACATTTTACTTACCTTGCATACTTAGTGTATTTAAAGTACTAGCATACTTTATGTTGTATAATTTCATGATATAGGTCTGAGGAATCGATCTCGGCGCATCACTAGTCTTGCTTTTCCCTGGACTATCCAGCAGCTATTGGTGAGTCCTCATCCTTGAGGATATTGAGTTATCTATTATGATTCTGTAGTTACAAACCTTGTCAGAACATTGGAGATATTTGTTCCATCAGCTCATCGGTTATGTTAGAGGCTTTTCGGACATTATGTAGACATTAGATTATGCGTTGTTGACTCTATTTTGATTAATATGTATCAAACTTCGCTTAAGCATGTTTAGTATTTCGGTTTCCGCTTATTATTTGCTCTTAGTTACTATGTTCATGACATGGAGTCGGCTTGGGAGCCTCTCGGGGTTCCTTGTCCGTTTCTCTATCGGAGTCTATATTTGGGTCGTGACAATATTATAACACAAGAAATATGCGGTCGATTACTTTGAATTTACTGAGTATAGGAGATATGCAATTGCAATACAAATAGAATATACTAATAGTACGAAAAGTTATACTAAAATGCATAATTAAGCCCAGAAGTACCATGACCCTTACTAAAATACATAAATATCAATTTTTGTAGTAGTATGAAAATGGGCAAATCACAGTAAAAAGCTTGATTTAAGGGTTATGTATACTACAAAGCGGCTCTGTAATTATATTTGAGGCTTATAACTATCTTAGAATGATGGAAAAGTCTATTAGCAGAGCATATAACCACGAGGCTAAGCATGGAGTTTGATGTATATTCCCATAGATAGTACCCAATATACCTTGCTAAGGTATAAAAACATAGATTTGAAATGTGATATTCATCGATGGCCATTACGGCTGTGTCCAACGATGGCACGTAGTTAAGGTCACAGGTACGTTGAGCCCTTGACCAACTCGGTGCTAAAAACTACTCCCAATGATAACTTTAATGAAAATTTATAGATAGCTCAAATACTAGTGTTCTTAAGCTAAGTCAGAAAATTTATCGTGGTGATGAGAGCCTAAGAGAACACGAAATGCGATTATCTTTGTCAACATCGTATCTTGAAGGCCTTGATAGAATCACAAAGACTAAAATATGGTGTACTAACTCAAAGCCACATAGAGGAAAAGTACATGTTTATATACTGAACTTGAATCATGTGGAAATCTATCATAAAAGTATCATTTATAATTGAATTTGTAAAATCATAGATATCGCATACTAGAAATCACAAGAGACTTGAGAACATTAAAGTAATAAGAATTCACAATTGAACAAAAATCCTAAGACATGATTTTTAGGAACTTGAAGAAAGCTAGGGTTCACTTGATATTTTGGGCACAAGGAGTAGAAAGGATCCCTTTCTTCAAGCACACTTCATCTTATTGGTAAGGAGTACTTAAGAACTTTTTCATTCATTTTATTTTCTTACTCCCTACCAATAATCAAACATTTTCAACAAGTGTACTTCTAGTTTTTCTTCAACGCTACAAATGCTATTTTTCCTTCTTTCTCCCAATTTTCCTCCATGCTCCTTCATATTTTCACTTAAGAACTTAGGAGTTTTGGATCAAATTCAAGTCTAATGTAAGAAAAAGGATTTAGCTTATGTTGTGGCTATCAAAGAATAGGCTTAAGGCTCAATGAGGCTAACTAGGATTCAATATTCAAGGTAGGTAAGGAAAGATTAGATATTTAGCTCATTCAAAGAAATGCCTAAATCATTTCCTATACTCTACATCCTTTATTTCATTTTATAAACACATCAGGCAAGTTCTAGACACTCCAAAATAGCATGGAATAATCAAAAACCTTACACTCATGGCACATGCTCAATTCAAGACATATTCATCAATTTTTAACTCAGCTAATCTAAGAATTCAAACATTATTCAATCATAATGAGTCAAATTCAAGAGCCTAGGTGTCTCAAACATGGGTATACCACTTGCATGCTTCAACACTAAACATACTTGCATCTTACAATCATTTATAGCACATAACAAGAATATCATAAAATTAATTAACTATGGGTTCAACAACCCAAAACCTACTTACTAAAAGCACTATACAAACAAATAAAAATTTTATTCCTGGTTCAAAGACCCCCCTTAGGAAAAGAACCGAAAAAAAAAACCAGCGAATTAGTGAAGTCATGTAACTCAAATTTTTTCAATATGTATCAAGCACTACATTCACCAAAAATCATTAAACAAATTTTTTATATTTCCCTCACCCCACACATAAATCATGTTTGTCTCAAAGCATCTAATCTAAATTAAAAAAGGGTGAAAATGCTCCCTGAGACCTCTAGGCCTAGCTAACAACATGTTTTTCTTCATATTTGCACAAGTGGGTATTTGACCCCAACACTTTCCTCTTTTATGCTTCTTAGCTTCCTCCTTGCAAGGGTACTCGGACTTCCTCTCCATCTATGTAAATTTCCACCAAAAACAATACAAGATGAAAATAAGTAAAATCAACACAAGCCAAAATTAAAAATTGTACAGGGTACCCTTAGGTTGCCTCCCACCTTGACACCTAATTTACGTCGCGACACGACGTATCAAGTTTCACCACTTTCCCTCAACTTTGAGGATATGAATATCACCCTAATTTCTTTTCTAATTTCCTATTATTCTCTAGGGGTGGTGGTAGAAAAATTTTAAGGACCAAGCATTATATTTTCGCCTTTGGAATTTGTGGTACTTAAGTAAGTGAAGTCATTCTTTCTTTCAGAATCAGCAAATTTTAGAATATATGGGGCTTGTTCCCCCTCTATATCTTTATCCACAAGTTTGGAAGACTCTATATCTAGGTTTTCAACCAAACTCAATGTCGAAAAATTATTTGAGTGGGGTGCAATACCTCAAATTTGAAGCTGCATTATGCTTGACCTCCTTACTTGTATACACCTTCTCCAAATCAACATCTATCTCTCAATGAATGTCAAATGGGAAATACTCCATCTCTTCTTCATCACTTGGCAATCTTCCCTAGGTCTAGTATTTGTAGCACTAGCCAACTATCCTAACGAAACTCCAAACTCCTTATGGCCTAGCTACTGCTCTTAATGTTTGTTTGCATTTGAGCTTGGTTGCTATAATTGTTTTTAGCATGTTTTCTATTTGAGCTTGGCGTTCCAGGTCCCTCCCCTTTTCATTGTTCCTATACTCATCAAAAACAGAAGGATCATAGTAGGGACTTGGGGATGGGAATATGCATTGGGCAGCCATCCTAATGGCTATCTTGACCTCAACATATAATGCAAGTGTATGCATTTGGGCAAGCATTCATATGGCCATTTTGACCACATATATTCCAAGAATTAAAGTGTTTCCATAAATTGGGGTCCTCGTGTCCGAAGAAGACTCACCAAAATAAGAGTATCCACCATTTAACCCATTTATATTCCATGATGTCATGTCAAAAGGGTATCAAACTAAAAACAAAAAATTTAAATAGATTTAAAGCAATTTTTTTCAGCATAAAAAATATATATATATAGATTCCTAACACAAGAATTTGTTTTCAACTCACTAATACGCCGGTCCAAGCAACGGCGCCACAAAAAAACATGATGGGCCGCAAGTTATGCAGATTCGTACAAATAATATAGTGGCCCTTTTTAAGAGCCGAGATATCGAACCCCCGAGGACTAGAACCAGTATTATTAATAGATTCAAGTGTTAGTTTTAGTTGGATAGGAGGTTGTTGTTGGTTTATAACTAATTACAAGAGTTTGAGAAAAAGATAATCCGAAAACAATATAAGATAGAACTAGAGTCGGTAGGATAATCACACAATGCTACAGTTCAAAATGGGTTAAGTATGAGATGATCAATTGTTGTCTCACATAATTGAAAATGTGGTGTTTATGGTCTTTCGAGCCACTAAACACACAAACTAGCCTACTCCACAATCGACGGAGTAACAATCCATTCCATTACTACACAATTGATGGGTAATAACTACATATTGGCGTTAGGTATGCAACATCTAATTTGTGGGCATAATCAACTACATGGATGTGGTTTATGGGGTTTTCGCCATTGATTGTGGACTTCCGTACCTCCAACCATTTAGCAAACTTTGCAATATAATGCTCCTACAATAGAGTAGAAGAACACTACTACAATAGGTAGAGTAAATATTCTAAGTTGGTGTCTTGTTATCTTCCCATTTTATCAACCAAGCAAGGTAAATTAAGGATATTTATATATTAACCACGAATCTTATCAAAAGACAAAAACTTTCCCCTTACATTCTTATGTTCTTACTTGGAGTTTCTCTTCCAGATTTCACCCAAATATAACCCATATGTTTTCATGCGATCAAGCATAAAAACAACCAATAATCAAGAATGCAAGACAAAACAGAATTAATAACTCAACGATCAATCAAGCAAATACATTCATATCCATGGCCTCAACCTAGATGATGATTCTAGCCACTCCTGTTTGTAAAACCTTGAAAAGCATGTTTGGAGTAATTTACTTAAAAGAATAGATTAAAAGAAACCAGAAAAGATGAACCTAATGGAGTTCTGCCAAGTTCCTTTGCGCCTCCTAAGAAGTTTTTCTAGAAAATCCCGTCTACCCTAATATTTGGAAAAGAGTTCCTATTTATAGTAAATGAGAAAAATCTACTATTTCTCGAAGTGGACGGCTTCGTGTCCCACGGAGTTTATCGCGAGCCTTTGCCTCGTGACACGAAGGTATCGCGAATGCTCATTGGAAATGACCTAAATTTATTTTTGACAGGCAGAACAACTGCCGCGATAGCTCAGTGACCACGGTGCCTCTGTGACACCCTTCGGATTATGCCAAGTTTTACTCTTATTTTATGTTTGCTCGATATCATTTCTCCACTTCACCAAATCATGGATTTAGTCCTCAAATGCATTATTGCAGCCAAAACAAAAGTTAATCATGTTGCTTAATACTTATTCACATTTACATAAAAATACATTACAATGTATATAAATAACTAGATAAACAAGGCAAAACTAAGTTATAAAGTATCACTTGGGCATGCAATTATGCCCAAGATCACAACCCCACACTTAAGCATTCGTCCTCGGACAACCTTTTTACATCTCATGGACTTGAAAACTCAAACATAGTAGTTTAACTTCAACACATTCAAACTATTACTACAATGAAAGTTTAGGATGCCAAGTTAAAAAATATATAGCCTTCAGATTTATTCATTCGAGATGAAGTATAACTATGTCAAGACTTTCTAACCTCAAGAATTATACTCTCAATTTAAGCAAACTCATGCAGCTTAAGCTGATCAAGAAATCCACATGAATGACATCCTTCTTGAACATGTACCCTCACTCAAGAGAGTTACCCATTTTCAATCACAATTTTTCAATTCACACATATATGGGTATACAAGTAAATTTCACGCTCACTTTCACAAGGAATTCACATGCTTCATGTAATTAACCATAAGTTTCCACCAGTGTTTTACTCCACTAAATTTAGGATGTTTTGAATGTAGGATCAAATAGGACACATGAGGAGGTTGTAATGTGGCTATGGGTAGGTAGGGATTCTTTACAAGTGTGACATTCTTCCCCAAGCACTTTCAATACATCACAACTTCTTTAAGAATATCTATTCTCTTGCTTCATCCTCCTTCTTTTCGTTTTCCTTTTCTAGTACCCCTTTTCTTAAGCACACTTCATCTTATTGGTAAAGAATTACTTAAGAACTTTTTTCATTCATTTTATTTTCTTACTCCTACCAATAATCTAAACATTTTTAACAAGTGTACTTTAAATTTTTCTTCTTACACAAATGCTATTTTCCTTCTTTCTCCCAATTTCACTTATTCATTCCTTCATTATTTTCACTTAATAACTTAGGAGTTTTGGATCAAATTCAAGTCTAATGAAAGAAAAAGGATTTAGCTTATGTTGTGGCTATCAACGAATAGGCTTAAGGCTCAAAGGCGCTAACTAGGATTCAATATTCACGGTAGGTAAGGCAAGATTAGATATTTGGCTCATTCAAAGAAATGCCTAAATCATTTCCTATACTCTACATCCTTTATTTCATTTTATAATACACCGGAAAGTTACCGGACACTCCCAAATATACGGAATAATCAAAACCTCACACTCATGACACATGCTCAATTCAAGACATACTCGGTAGATTTTTAGCTTCATTAATCCACAAGAATTCAAACATTAATCTTCAATCATATAAAGGTAAAATTCAAGAGCCTAGGTGTCTCAAGCATAGAGTATACCACTTGCATGCTTCAACACTAAACATACTTGCATCACAATCATTTATAGCACATAAAAAAGAATATCATACCATTAATTAACTATGGTTCAACAACCCAAAACCTACTTACTAAAAACACTATATACAAATATGAAAAAAATTTTATTCCTCGGTTCAAGTACCCCCTTCGGAAGAGAGAATCGAAAAGAAAAATCAATGGGTAATGAAGTTATGCTTAACTCAAAATTCTTTCCAATATGTATCAAGCACTACATTCACCAAAAATCATTAAGCACAAATTTTGCTTCCCTCGCATTACTTAAATCATGTTTTATCCTCAAAGCATCTAATCCAAATTAAAAAGGGTGAAAATACTCCTGAGACCTCTAGGCCTAGCTAACAACATGTTTTTCTTCATATTTGCACAGAGTGGGTATTTGACCCCACACTTTTCCTCTTTCCTTAGCTGTAGCTTCCTCCTTGCGAGAATTACTCAAACTTCCGCTCCATCCGTGCTTAACTTTCCACCAAAAACAACACAAGATGAAAATAAATCAAATCAACACAAACCAAAATTTGAAAAATTGTACTGAGGTACCCTTAGGTTGCCCTCCAAACGGCCAACGTAATTTACGTCATAACACGACGTATAAAGTTTCACCACTTTTCCCTCAACTTTGAGGATATGAATATCACCCCTAATTTCTTTTCTAATTTCCTATTATTCTCTAGGGGTGGTGGTGAAAAATTGTAAGGACCAAGAATTAGATTTCGCCTTTGGCATTTATTCTCCCTTAAGTAGAAGTAAACTCATTCTTTCTTTGAGAATCGACAAATTTCGAGAATATATGGGGCTTGTTCCCCTCATATCTTTCTCCACAATTTTGGAAGGCTCTATTTCCTAGGTTGTCAACCAAACTCAATATCGAAAAATTGTCGAGTGGGATACAATACACCTCGAATATGAAATTGCATTTTGCTTGACTTCCTCACTTGTATACACCTTCTCCACATGTGTTATCTCTCCATGAATGTCAAATAGGAAATACTCCATCTTCTTCATCCTTGGAAATCTTCTAGGAGTCTAGTATTTTGAGCACTAATAGCCGTCCAATAGGCTCAAACTCCTTACGTATTCTTTGTCTTTCATATGGTACATCAATTTTGTGATCGCTTGCAATTGAACTTGGTTAGCTATAATTGTTACTAGCATGTTTTCTATTCTAGCTTGGCGTTCAGGTCCTCCTTCTCATTATTCCTATACTCATCAAAAACAACGAAGGATCATAGTAGGGACTTGGGGGATGAGAATATGCATTTGGACTGACTTGACCTAATGACTATCTTTACCTCCACATATAATGCAAGTGTATGCATTTGGGAAACCATTCCAATGGACATTTTCACCACCGCATTTATTACAAGTATTACGGTGTTGCCATAAGTAGGGGACCTCTTGGTCGAACAAGACTCACCAAAATAAGAGTATACACCATTTAAGCATTTATATTCCATGATGTCATGTGAAGGGTATCAATTAAAAACAAAAAATTAAGAATAGATTTAAAACAATTTTTCACATAAAAATATATATAGATTCTAACACAAACATTTGTTTCAACTCACTAATACGCCGAGTCCCACAAACAGCAGCGCCAAAAAACATGATGGGCCCACAGCTATGCGTGTCGTAGAAATCAATATAGTGTCCCTTTTAAAATGGGATGTATCGAACCCCCGGGGACTAGAACCAATCAGTAAATTAATAAATTCAAGTATTAGTTTAGTTGGATAAGGAGGAGTTGTTCTTCCGGTTTATAACTAATTACAAGGTTTGAGACAAAGATAATCGAAAACAATATAAGATAGAACTAGAGTCAAAGTAGGATAATCACGCAATGCTACAATTAAAAATGGGTTAAGTATGAGATGATCAATTATTGTCTCACATAATTGAAAGCCAAGCGGTGTTTATGGTCTTCGAGCCACTAAACACACAAACTAGCCTACTCCACAATTGGCGGAGTAACAATCCATTCTAACTACTACACAATCGGTGGAGTAACAACTACATGTTGTTGTTGGGTATGCAACATCCTAATTTGTCAGGCATAATCAACTACATGGATTCGGTTTATGGGGTTTTTGCCATTGATTGTGCTTCGTACCTCCAGCCATTTAACCAAACTTAGAAATATAATGGCTCCTACAATGAGTAGAAGAACACTACTACTACAATAGGATGAGTTACAATTCTAAGTTTGTGTCTTTGATATCTTCCCATTTTATCAACCAAGCAAGGTAAATTAAGGATATTTCTATCTTAACAGATCTTGTATCAAAGACAAGAACTTTCCCTTACATTCTTATGTTCTTGTAGGTTTTATCTTCCAAGATTTCACCCAAATATAACCGTATGTTTTCATGGTGATCGAACATAAAAACAAACGAATGTCAAGATTGCAAGACAAAACAACAATTAATAACTCAGCCCAATCCAGAAAATCAAGCAAAATACATTCATATCCATAGCCTCAATCCTAGATGATTCTATCCACTCATGTTTGTAAAAACATAAAACATGTTTAGACTAATTTACTTACAAGAATAGATAAAAATAGCAAAAGAAAAGATGAATCAATGGAGTTCTTCAAGTTCCCATTTCGCCTCCTAAGTAGTTTCCGAAAAATCCCCGTCTAAGTAATTTTGGGGCAAAGTTCCTATTTATAGTAAATGAAAAAAATCTACTATTTAAACTTTAGTAGGTGGCTCAGTGTCACGAGTGTATCGCGGGCACGGCTCCGTGACACGGAGGTATCGCGGATGCTCACTAGATTTAAGTATGAGATCATCAATTGTTATCACCCTTAATTAAAAAACTGGCAGTGTTTATGGACTTTGAGCCACTAAACACACAAATAACCACTACTCCACAATCAGCGGAGTAACAATCCATTAGAACTACTACACAATCGGTGGAGTAACAACTACATGTTGACGTTGGGTATGCAACATCCTAATTTGTGGGCATAATCAACAACATGGATGTGGTTTATGGGGTTTTTGCCATTGATTGTGGACTTCCGCACCTCCAACCATTTAACCAAACTTAGAAATATAATGACTCCTACAATAGGAAGAAGAACACTACTACTACAATAGGTAGAGTAACAATTCTAAGTTGGTATCTTGTTATCTTCATTTTATCAACCAAGCCAAGGTAAATTAAGGATATTTCTATCTTAACCACGCGAATCTTATCAAAAGACAACTTGCCCCTTACATTCTTATGTTCTTACTTGGGTTTTCTCTTCAAGATTTCACCCAAATATAACCCATATGTTTTCGTGATCGATCAAGCATAAAAACAACCAATAATCAAGAATGCAAGACAAAACAAGAATTAATAACTCAACCAATTCTGAAAATCAAGCAAGTACATTCATATCCATGGCCTCAACCCTAGATGAGGGTTCTAGCAACTCATGTTTGTAAAAACACTCAAAAACATGTTTATAGTAATTTACTTACAAGAATAGATTAAAAAGAAACAAAGAAAGATGAAACCAATGGAGTTCTTCAAGTTCCCTTTGCGCCTCCTAAATGAGTTTTCCGAAAAATCCTACCTAATATTTGGCAAGGTTCCTATTTATTGTTAATGAGAAAAATCTACTATTATAGAAGTGGGTAGCTCAGATGTCCGCCGGAGTGTATGCGGAAACCTTTTGCCTCGTGACACGAAGGTATCGCGGATGCTCGTGGAAATGGCCCAAAGTTATTTAGAGGCGGGGTTTCTTTGTCGCGCGTTAGCTCAGAGCACGGTGCCCATCGCGGCACCCTCCCGATTATGCCAAGTTTTACATTTGTGATATTTTGCTCGATATCATTTCTCCACTTCACCAAATCATGGATTTAGTCCTCAAATGCATTATTTACCTTCATAAACAAGGAATAATCATGTTGCTTAATACTTATTAATATTTACATAAAAATACATGAGAATGTATATAAATAACTAGATAAACAAGGCAAAACTATGTTATAAAGTATCACTTGGGCATGCAATTATGCCCCGAGATCGGGGATCACGAGACTACCGCAAAACGGCTCCGGTAGGGTGACAAGTTATTCAAATGAATACTTGATCGTATGGCGGTCTAACGTATTGTATTTTCATGGTGATTAATCATAAAACAACCAATAATTAAGAATGCAAGACAAAACAACAATCAATAACTTAATTCCAAAGCAAATTCGTAAAAACACACTAATAACTCATGGCTTCAACCCTAGAGGAGGTTCTAGCCATTCAAGTTCATAAAATTAAAAAACATTGTTAAAGTATCATACTTACAAGGGTGGTAGAGGAGAAAAAGAAATTGATGACACCTAGGTGAGTTCTCCCACTTCTCCCTTCACTCCTAGGTGGTTTCTCAGAATAAAATCACTGACAAAAGAAAATTTTGGGCTAAGGGACCTATTTATCGTAAATGAGAATTTTACAAAATTATGCCGTCGTGGAATGGCTCCGTGTCATGGAGTGGATCGCGGAGCCTTTGCCTCACGTGACACGGAGTAACGTGGATGCCTCTTGAAATCGCCTTAGGATGACAATAGGGCCCGAGGCTTGCGCGGTGCGAACGTGGCACGCTTCTACTTATGTGTGATGGCATACATGACACAGCCCGGCTGGCGCGCGGGTGCTGGCGTGGCACGTGGCCAGCCGCGAGTGCACACTGCCCTCTGCCTTTCCTCTCGCACTTCTACAGCATTGGCGTGGCAGCTACTTGGCCAGGCGTGGCACGCGCCTGGCCGTGGCCACTGACACTGGCGCGGTGACCTTGCGAAAGCATGGTTCCTTGCCGACTTTTGTAAATTTATCCCGAATCCATTCCTCTACTTCACCACTCCTTAAGGTGGATTCCTCAAATTCATTTTAAACCGACAAAAGCAAGGACTAATCATATTTGGTTAGTACATATATTCACCTTTATATAAAATCATAATAGAAAATGTATATAAATAATTAGATAAACAAGACTAATTGAGTTATAAAGTACCACTTGGGCATGAAATTATGCCCAAGATCGAGTGGTCGGCCTTCAAAACAGCACATGCTTTGTCCACCCATTGGGGATCGGAGAGCTCACTGGCGTGGTCATTGGTCTACTACTTATTTTCCATCTAGATGTGTATGCCTACTAGATCAGGCCACCCACTATGTTCGTGACTCCCTGTAGCTTTCGGTGTAATCAGTTTAGAAGTCTCTGGAGCCATTCTCGGTCTCTACCCCGAGTTGGTGAATAAGTTAAATAGGGTTTATAAAGCGCTTGATCTCAATCCTTAATAAGGTCATTCCGGTGATCTCGTAGAGTTAGACATGATCGATTTTGATCTCATTCTTTGGAATGGATTGATTACATCTGTTATGCCTTAGTTATTTGTAGAACTAGAGTAGTGATTTGATTCCCTAATGAGCTAGTTTTAGAGTGAACGGGAAGTAATTGACACCTAAGGGTTGGTTTATTTCATACCTTAAGGTAAAGCTTATTTCCAAAGGGTGTATTCATCATTTAGTTCGATTCAAAGATTCCGGCTCGCCTGACTCCAACTATCCAGTCGATTCAGTTGTTAGTGAATTCCATGGCGTGTTTCTCGAAGATCTTCCCACAGTCCCTCCTGAGCCCGGGAAATAGACTTCCCGGCATAGACCATCTTCTAGACACTCAACCCATCTCCCATTCCTCCTTATAAGATAGCTGGGTTGAGTAGGGTTGAAGGAGCATCTAAAGACCTCCTTGATAGAGGTTTCATCAAGCCAGCATCTCTCCATGGGAATTGCTCCCATATTATTTGTGTGAAAGAAAGAAGGTACTCTTAGAATGTGTATCAACTACGGCAGTTTAATAAGATCATAGTTAAGATAGATGTCCCCTGCAAGGGATTGATGACTTGTTCGATCGGCTTGAGGGCAGTTGTTTCTCAAAGTAGATCTCGAATTCGAGGTATCATCAACTAAAGAGTCGGAGAATGTGACATGTCGAAAACAACTTTCAAAACTTGGTATAATTACTACGGAATTCGTGGTTATGTCTTTCGGACTAACTAATGCTGACTTTCAGGACACGATGAATAGGGTCTTCAAGACATATCTAGACATGTTCGTCATTGTATTCATTGATAACATTCTAGTATACTCCATAATGAGGAAGAACATGCTAATCATCGAGAATAGTACTTGAGACGTTCGAGACCGTGATTTGTTAGCTAAGTTCGGCAAATGTAAATTACGGTTGAGTACGCTGACTTTCCTTGGTCACGTGGTCTCGGGTGAAGGTATTCGAGTAGATCCTAAAAGATAAACGGTGGTGAAAGACTAGTAATTACCTACTTCCCCAATCAAAATAAGAAGTTTCTTGGGCTTTAGCTAGTTATTATCGCTATTTGGTGGAAGGATTTTCCTCTATTGTATCTCCTCACATTGGCGTTTGACTAGAAAAGGTGAAATTTAGGTGGTCGGATGTGTGAGAAGAGTTTCAGGTTGAAGACTTGAATCACTCTGACTCCGAGTGTTAACCTTACGGAAAAGAACATATGGGTTCGTAGTATGTTGATGCTTCCAGGAGTTGGACTCGGTGCTACGATACAATGGGGTAAGGTGATAACTTATGCCTCAGCTCAAGATTTATTAAAAGAACTACCCTACTTATGACCTTGAGTTGGAAACAATGGTGTTTGCATTGAAAATATGGAGGCATTACAGCTACGGGCTCACGTGGATGTTTTCTTCGATCATTAGAGCCTTCGGTATGTGTTAGAGTCGGAAAGATTTAAATCTTCAACGAGAGGAGGTAGTTGGATCTATAGAAGGATTAGTACATGAGTGTCTTGTACCACCCGGGGAAAAGCCAATGTGGTGGATTTGTGCCCAAACCGGGATGTCAATAGGAGCTTAAGTCATGATGAATAGAAGAAAATAATTGGCAAAGGATATGCACAAGTTAGCTCGATTGGGAGTGAAGTTGGTTGATTCGGTGAGGGCGAGTAATAGTGCGAGTGGATCTGATTTCTCGTTAGTCAGTGAGAAGTTAGGTCAAGGAAGGATGAAGAGGCCACATCTTGCTTCAAGATAACGGAAAGTTCTCAGAGAAAAGAAGTGGGGCTTTCTCCCGAAGGGAGATGGTGTACTTTCCGTTACCGGGGTAGGCCATATTATGTTGGATGAGTGACTTAAGAAAAAATATTGGTTGAAGCACACAATTCGAGATATTTTATCCACCAAGTGCCACTAAGAATACCATGATCTCACGGGATGTTCAATGGTGAGATAGCATAAAAAAGAGATATCGCGAAATTTGGCTAAGTGCGGCTTGTAATGATTAAAGTGGAGCATCGAGTCCCGTGAGGTATGACTCGGAGATATTAGCATACCAACATGGAAGTGGGAAAAAGTAAATATGGACTTTGTGCAATTATGCCTCGTACTCATCGAAGCATGGCTCAATGCAGGTGATAGTAGACTAGATGACCAAGTCAACATTTCCTCGATTAAAACTTACATTTCGGTGGCTGAGGGTTATGCTAGGCTATATATCAAGGGAGTTGAGTCGGAGCCATGGGGTGCCCTTTTCCATTATTTTAGATAGAGGTACTCAACTTCACCCCTCGCATTCACGGAAGTCATTTAAGAAAGGACTAGGTACCCAGGCCAAGCTCATTCGACTTATCACCCAGCAGACGGATGGACAAGTTGAGTGAACTATCCAGAGACGAGAAGATATTACGAGAGCATGTGTGATCGATTTCAAGGGAAGTTGGGATGATCACTAACTCTCATCAAGTTTTCGTACAAGTTTATCATGACCCAAACGGAGGCTGAGATCATAGACACGAGACAAGGGACCTCGAGAGTCCCAAGTCGACCCACACACGGCGGACAACACCTAGAACTAGCTCAACAATGTTTGAGCTTAAAAGGACATCTAAAACAGAAGGTATAGTCCTCGAAAATGAGGACTCACCAAATGAGCGGAGTGCTAACTACGAGCGGCGACTACGAACGGGGTGAACACCGAGGCGGGTCACCACGCATCATCAAATGATGCAGCATAAAAAATATGCAGTCAATACGTGAATGTCTGAGTATGCAAGGTAAGTAAAACTGCTTAAGTAAATAAATCATTTAAAACTTTTTATTAACATATCGTAAGCTTTTAAGTGTAAATAGAAGGCTACATGCATTCATTATGAAATCGTACTCTTATAATAACATGACCATGCATAGCTTTAGAAAATCATGATTTACTCGAATGACTCAGAAGTTGAAACATAGCATTTATATCAAAATTGAAAAATGAGTTAAACCTTGCCTTTTTTGAACATGCATGCATAAGTGATGAAATATGCAAATGCAGATGATATAGGCAGGTAGCGGACTTGTCCTTAGCTGACATACACGATCGGCTTACGTAGTCCCAACCATCACACTCAAGTTGGTAAAGCCATCATGCTTGCCATGATGGATGATACCATGATATCACAATCAAGTGAAGGGCCAATCGGGATAGGGATAGCTCAAAAGAGTCCCATTCATAATAGTATCAACCTACGTTGACGTAGTTACAGGGCATAGGGTGATCGACCCTTAACCCACTTGGTGCGAGGCTCTTCTCCCAAAAACATGTAATGCTCTCCATCGTATATAACGAAGCTGACATCGTCAATGACGAAGCTCAATAAATCATGCATAACTCAACATCATATGAAAATGAAGCTCAACATTTTTCCTTTGAGAAAGCTCGATAGCGACATACATCTCAATTATACATTCATGCATATGAGCTTTTTGAAACATACCTAGCTCAATTATAGGTAGGAGCATCTACTCTAAATCATCTATTTAAAGTACATGTAGAAAATATCTCAACATATCACAAGCTAGAATTTATAATAAGAATTGGTAAATTTCACTTTAAACAATGTGGTAAGCTTATGTCGGGAAAATCAACACTTTAAATCAACATGTGGGCATCACCCCAGCTTTATCATGTTTTAGGATCAAATCGTTCATTTTGGAAAGCGACAACATCAAAATCATGGGTAGCTTTTAAACATTCTTTTCATCATGAACTTCATTATCATCACACATTTACCATAAATCACCTCTTTTATGAACACTTAACCCATAGCGTTTTAGATTCAAATGTTAGAAAACAATTTTATAAAGGAAAAAGCAATTTGAATTCCACCCAGACTTCATAAATCATCAATATAAATACAATCTAATCAGACCCATGTGTAGAGATTGAAGAATCATACAATTAGTAAAACCCTATACTTTATTATAGATAATTTATTACATTTTGATATGGATTGGGCATAGGATTGGACAGAAAACACCCTTTCGTAGCCTTACATGCACCGGAAATGGTGAATTCTAATACCCTCAATAGCCCAAGTGAGATTCAATGGAAACCTTGAGATTTTCGCCCGAATCTCTTCTTCAAACCTTCAAACTTGCATGCATGAGGAAAAATGGCATAGGATAGGTTTTACCCTTGCTTAAAACCCACTAAAATGAACCCTTAAGCGACATATTATATGTCTTAGGAACCTAGGAAATTATGAGAAAGCCCTTACTATTTCGCTTGAAAATAAGCGACGAGGTGGACCTAATGGGTGACTTGACAATTCTTAGGGCTGACAACGACTCATCGAGTCATCCGTCAAGTGCACTAGGCGGCTTACGCATGTCTGCTCCGAGGCTCATAAAGGATGACTTTAACGAATCATTCCTCAGGACCCACGACTCTTGATCACCTTAAAATCATGTACCTTGCCTTACTTTTCATTGGCTTGCTCACGACTCACCTCACGAGTTGTTGGGACTTGCCGGCACGTGGAGTCCCATCCATTAGGTACAGTGATTACTTCTTCCAATTACTTCCAACATCACCCCACGAATGACATTTACAACTCGTGGCGACCCCAGTGAATTACCTCACTCGTGAGGGACCTCAATCCCTTCTTTTCCCCCATGCCTCCCCACAGGCCACCCGATGACTCGTAGGGTCTCCTCCTGATCATCTGACTCGTCCATTGCTGCAACATCAATATTACAATTTTCCTATTTCAACTCCTGGGCCCGATCTTTGAGCTCCTGAGGTATAACAATATCTCACCACTTAGAACATTCATCCTCGAATGTTAGAAACACATAGGAACACGAAACATGAAATCATCATGTAAAAAATCTTTGATTATTAAAATCTAAAAGCATTGGAATGACTACCTCACGAAAAGAACTACATAAATTTGAATTGGTCCAGAGCATCACATACATTTAATATAACATAATTAAAACTTGCACACATGGTGAACATAGGCGGTTAGATAATTAGGGCAAGCGATTCTTAAACTAAAACTAAACATTAGGGAACGAGTGGGGTATTTAGACATCATAGCGCCGGCTTCCGGCTGCATCAACATGATGGTTTCTCCACAATACCTTCACAAAAGCTACTTCTTTGTTCCTCGGCCCTCGGACACGATGATCCAAGATTGCAACCCAGGAATTTCCTCGTAACTAAGTCTATCTCCCACATCAACACTTTCCACGGGAATACTAAAAAGCTAGATCACCCAAGCACTTTTCAAGCGATACATGAAGGCAGGATGAGCGAAGATAACTATGATGGAAAGTCAGCACAAATCGTTACCTTACCAACTCTTCTCATAACCTGTAGGACCAATATAACGGGAGGTAGGTTTCCTTTCTTTCCGGATCGCATAACTCCCTTCATCGGAGATATCTTTAGAAATACCCAATCATCAACCTTAAATTCCAAATCTCTTCTCCTCACATCCACATATGACTTCTAATGACTCGAGGTTTCGGCTGTCCCTTATAAGCTAAACCTTCTGCATAGCCTTGTGAACTATGTATGGCCCTATCATAGCTACCTCTTGATCTTGGGCATATTTATATGCCCAAAGGGATACTCAAATGCGTCGTTTGATGCTTGTTATCTAACGATGTTTATGCATTCTCATGTAAATTGTAGTAAAATGTGAATTTATACTAGCCAACATGATTAGCGTTGTTTTGCTAAGATGCATGTTGGGAGGAATCGAAATGGACTCGGGCGAGAGCAAGGAAATGGCCAAGAAAGCATGGATTAAAGGGGCTCCGCGATGGGTAGTGTCACTTATTGCCATCGCGGAGGCATTGCGGATGATAAAATTGGCAAAAAATTCCAGAGGATATCCGCGTTGCCTGCGCGCGCGTTGGACCTGAGTACTGGAACTTGGAATTCCGGTGAGTGCGCGTTCGTGTCGTGTCACGTTGATCGAGCACCGCGTGCATGCGGGTACGTTGGGATTAAATACCCAGACGACCAAATTCCGAGAGAGCCTCATGATTGGCCCAGTGTCACGGGCGGTGCTCCGCGATGCACTCCGTGACCGTTACTATTATTCGGAAAAAATTCCCACCGAGTATAAATAGAACACTTAGGTTGATTTTTGAGTATTTTAGGCTTGGTGGAGCAAGAACGTGGGTTACAGTGAGTTGAGGGACGAAATCTTAGGGTTTTCTCTATCTCTTTCTTCTTTCTTTCAATTGTTTGTATGATTTACACTCATTTGATGATGTTTAATCCACAAACGAGTGGCTAATTTCATAACTGCTTTGAGGTTAAGAACACTGTATTGAAATGTGATTGTTGATCATTTGGTTTTTCATCTTTTCTTCCATGGTTGTTCTATTAATTCTTGTTCTTACTTGCATTAATGTTTGGCCAATGTTAATGTAAATCTAAAAGTCCGGTTTCACTCGAAGGCACGAAATTGGAAAGTTGTGAATTAATAGGATATGATCTGTTCTTTGTTTGGGAAAATTGAGAATTGGTTACCTTCAGGATAGAAATATACACAGAAAGTCGTAGTCAATTACGGAATCGGTTTGTATGGCTAGAACATGAATTGCTTCTTATCCGCAGAAATATAGGTGGAAGGTTTCATGATTCTTAAGTTGGGTTAAATACGAGTTTTAATCCATAGACAATAATTACATTAGACACTTAGGAGCGAAATTAATTAAATTGTATCGATAATTTACTACTCTACATGTTTGTTTTAGCCTCGGCATGCTCACATTCATAGTTCAGACTCAAATTGTATATTCATTTTAGACTTAGTACAAATTAGGAAATAAAATAAAAAACTTTTCTTTACATTGTTGTACGCATTTTTAGAGTTACGAGTTCATTGACACACACAGGTAGATTTGCTATCATAGTCCGGTCTGTGGGATCGATACTTGGCTTACTTGAGCCATTTTACTTCTTGTTCGACCACGTGCACTTGCGTGTGAGTCATCCGGGTGACCGAACAGTTTTGCGTTACGGGGAGCGCTTAATTGGCAAAATTTTTCTTAAGTATTAGTTTTGCTATTTCTTTATATTAGTGTTGACAACTTGGTCTTGCTTGTATTTTGCGGATATTATATTACATTGAACACTAGCAAGGGACAAGAGGCGGTGGACCCATACTTGAGTCGGAAAGACAATTCCATCGTCAATGAAGCTCTAGAGAGAAAGCTGAGTTGCTCGGACAAGCGATCCTGGGCAACCCACGAGAATCACCACTTGTGCGGGCGGTGGTAGTGCTAGAAATGGCTAGGCTGGGATTCGCGACGTGGCAATCCCACATGCTAGCAATGTTACAGCATTCGCAAACTGAGCAGGAGGGAGGTTGACTTAAGCAGACATGGTGCAATTGCTTTTTAGAAGGCGGTTCACCAGTCTCCCTCCCACGACCGATCACATAACATCATCAAAATTTTTGGAGATAAGTGTACTTACATTCCCATTTGGAGTGTCAGTTATATCAATAACACATTGTTCCATTTTCACTTTTGGGGAGAAGCCAAAGGTGGTTGAAGTTGAGCCACCAGATTCCATCACCACAGGAATGATCTTTCAAAAGTTCTTGATCCAGGTTCTTTCCATCCAGGTAAAGCAGTGAAAGACTTAGAAGTCAAATTCCTAGTTTAAACAAGAAGGAAAAGGGAGAATACGTATCCAAGCTTGGGAGAGATTCAAATCGATGTTGCGGGATTGTCCTCATCACCACCAATCCAATGATGTCTTTAAAATTTTTACTTTTATAGAGGGTTTGAACCCCATGCAAAATTTTCTTTGGACTCGGCGGCTTGGGGGACAAGCATTAGAAAGAAGACCTATGAGGGAATTTGTATGCTTTGTTGAATCATATTTCACGAGGAAATCCGGAGTGGAATGCGGACTCTTCAAGAGGAGGAAAAGGAGGCAGTGAGTCTTAGAAGTGGATGGTTTCACAGCTGCTCCGGCACCTGAGATAGTTGCATTTGCGGAGGTAAGCTCCAACACCACTTGAGCTAATATGAGTGTGAATCGTATCAAGCCTGGTTGTGAGTACGGTGCATGATTTGAGTATGAAGTGTGTGGGAGTAATGAACACTCTGGTGGTGTTGTGGAGCAAATCTGATTGGTGAACTGTTGGTAATGTACGGAGGAATAATCACCAACGGTATGTGCTGACTACAATTCTTTGGAGGAATCACCCAAATTTCTCTTGGGGTAGTTACAGCCATCAAGGGCGAGTTGAGTCGGGCGCAAAGAAATTAAGGAGAGCGCGAAATATCGATGCGATGCGAAACAGCAATGCCTCCTCATACCATCACCCGGCGTGAGAGATATTTCAAAACTATAGTAACTAACCAAAAGCTCAATTCTTGGTGACACATGTGAAATTGGTAGTGATGTAAATAACAATCGGAGTTAGCTACAAAAGTAGCTGAGTACGATTTGGGGAAATTTCTTTGAGCCCAAAACACCAGCCTAGAGGAGGACTTAAGTGACAGTCCCAACCCAAGCAAGTGAATGCGGTGACCACAGGAGTGGTTTTGCGGCTTAAAGTGGTGGAACCGAGCGACCACCTCCTTGATCGGGAGCGGCGAGCGAGAGGGAGCAAAGTGATGAGAGGGAGAAAAGGATCTTGAACCGGAAAGACCGCCACACCCTTCCCTTATAGATTAAAGAAACACAAGGAGGAGTAGTGTTTCAAAAAGTTCATGGAGGTTCTTAAACGAGGTACACATTAACTTACCTCTTGTTGATGTTTGCGGGGATGCCGAAGTACGCAAAGTATATTAAGGACATTGTGGCCGAACAAGCGGAGTTGGCGAGTACGCTACGGTGGCTCTTACGGATGCACTTCCAGGATACAAAATCGGAGTTGCCTAAAGCTCAAGGACCACAGGGCTTTTACAATACAAATTACTATTAGGCAGTATAGGGCTCTGGATTATGTGATTTAGGAGCGAGCATTAACTTGATGTCGACAGCGGTATTCCAGTTGGGGCTAGGAGTCCTAGACCAGCAACAGTGATCTTACCTTTAGCGGATCGTTCCTTGGCCAGACACGATGGCATTGTGGAGGACGTCTTTGGTCTGAGTGGGCTCCTTATCTTCTCGGTAGACTTACGTTGTGCGGACTTCGAGCCAAGCGCGGAAGTCCCATTTGTCCTGGGCGTCCTTTCTTGGCAGCCGGGAAGGCGGCGGATCGATGTTTGAAGGCTGACTAACCATGCGGCGCACGACAAGGTGAGTGTTTGATGTGTACAAGGCCACAAAGCTCCGGCGGGTATGCGAGAACTCTCGGTGATCAACGTGATTGATCGGGCGATGTTGTTCGGGCGTTGAGTCACGGGAGTTATTTGGGAAACCATCGGAGAGGTGTAAGCATGACATGGGTGAGGGCGTGTTCGTGAGAAGCGTCGCGATCACCTAGGCGGAATGAGCGTAAATGGCCGATACGGCCAGCGGCCGGTAAACCTTGGTATTTGCCGCAGGAGGCAACACAGCCAATTTGTTGTATTGTACATATACGATTAGTTTAAAAGAAAAAGAAAAAAAATATAAAAATGTAAATATATAAAATATATATATATATATATATATATTGTGTTGTGGTTTTTCAAACCTTAGGATTCTAACGAATTTCTTGTTGTAAGATAATTTCGGGTTGATGGGAGGGCAAAAATGCAAAGCTGATAAGGAAAGCGAGGTAAGACAAAAAAAAAATAAAAAGTGGCAAAACGGTGAGCCCACGCGATGGCTCCATTTCATGGAGGAGGAGCCTCCGCGTTACCCTGTGACACGGTGAAGGCAGATGCAAGATTTTACAAATTCCAGGAACACCCCTGCTTGATGGCTCTGTGCACGGAGGGAATGCTCCGCGTTACCCTCCGTGATACGTTGATGTCATTCGCGTCCCGGAGTCACACCAGTGGCCGGGTGACGTGTGAAATTCCCACCTTTTAAGCGATTTTGCCTCATTTTTCCATTCCTTCTCCCCTTCACTTATTAAACATCCCAAAAACCCTTTCTCCCTCAATATGACACGGACCTAGGCACAAATTTTCTTCAAGTTTTCTTCCTTCACATTCAGATTCAAGGTATGTTCTTCAACTCTATCTCAATTCTTGTCGAATTTTTTGATTTTTGAATATGTGATATGATGAAACTTGCCCTATCAATGTATCTTAGGAATTCATTGATTATTGTTGATTGATGTTTGTAATATCCTTGTTATTGTATAGACGATAATTACATTAGCTTGATCGAATTTTTGGAAATTAGAGCTAGGGCTTGAATTTGAATGTGAAAAAGGGGAAAACTTTAGTTGAAATGTGAAATTCTTGTTGGGTTGTGTATGTTGGGTGAGATGAGTTGGTTGCGCTTAATGTTGATATGCTAAACACCGGCCAGTTTTGAATTGTGAAATTGTGATATACAAATGGGTGAATTGTATAGGTTTATGTAGATAATTTTTTCTTTTTTTCCTTGCTAAAGTGCTATGTATAGAAATGGAAGTAGTAATTATTGACTGTCTGGATGACTACACGCAAGTGCACGTGGTCGAACAAGTAGTAAGTGGCTCAAGTAAGCCAGAAGTATCGATCCCACGGGGGCTGGACTACAGAGGCAAATTACCTCAAGTGTCATTTGCGCAACTCTAAAAATAGAACAGTGTGAAGAAAGTTTTTAAATTTTTGTGAACTAATTTTATACTAAACTAAAACAAATATACAGAGTGATGCGAACTATGAATGTGAGCATGCCGAGGCTAGAAAGAACATGTAAAGAAATTAATTATCGATACAACATGGTTTATCTTTTCTCTGGTTGCTAGTCGGAACTTATGCCTTCAGATTAAAACTCTCGTATTAACCCAACTTAAGAATCATGAACCTTCCTACATTTACGTGATAAGCAATTCATGTTCTAGCCATACGAAGCCAGATTCCACACTTGACTAATCGGCTTTCGGGTATATTTCTATCACGAAGGTAAATCAATTCTCAATTTTCCCAAACTAAGAAAAGATCATATCCTATTAATTCACAATTTTCCAGTTTCGTGCTCTCTCGAGTGAAACCGGACTTTTTGGATTTACATTAACATTGGCCAGATATCAATGCAGTAAGAACAAAAATTAATAGAACAACCATGAAAGAAAGATGGAAAAAAGATGTTCAACAATTACATTTCAATACAATTGTTCCTAACCTCGTAAAAGTGAAATTAGCCCACTCATTTGTGGATTAAACATCATTAAATGAGTATCAAATCATACAAACAATTGAAAGAAAGGAGAGAAAGAGAGATAGAGAAAACCCTAAGAATTTTCGTCCTCTATTTTTGTAACCCGTTCTTGCTCCACCAAATCGAGAATAATTAAAAATGAACCTAAGTGTTCTATTTATGCGGTGAGAATTTTTTAGAATAACAAGCAACGTGTCACACAGTGCATCGCGAACGCGCCTCCCAGTAACACGAGTGTCACCAAACCGCAGGCTCTGGAATTTAGCCGTCGTGGTGTCCCCAACGTGGCACGGCATGCAACGCGGGCATGCCCGGCGTGCCACGGTGGCAACCTTCAACTGGATATCAAGATCCATGAAATTAATTCCAACGTGCCACGGCACGATCGCGGACCCTCTCTGGAAATTCTTGAAATTATATCTCCGGACAGAATGTCATATTTTGGCGGCGTGTGCGGCTCCATCGCGAGCCTCTTCATTTCTTGCTTCTCTTGGCGCTTTGTTCCCCTTTCAGCTCCGGATCATCTCGTTCACTCCCAACAGCCATCTACAACCCATAAAAGTAGCTTTCTGCAAAAACAACGTAATATGTAGTTAGTATAAATCAATTCCTACAATTTACATGACAATGTACAAACATTGTTGGATAAGCAAGGAAAAATGATGTATTTGAGTATCCGCTTGGGCATATAAATATACCCCGGATCACCTACCCCACACTTAAAATCTTGTTCGTCCTCGAACAATACTCCCTACACCCTCGTGCAATTGACATCCCATCATGGCTACTTTGGCTCGACAATCGGGTGCAGTTACCGCAGGTGTTACATACAAATCATCAAGAAAACATGCATGAAAGTATCATCATTACAATGACATTAAACATATCAGACCTCCTAGACATCATAAATCGACTCTCGATATCGCGGAAACTCATGCACATTAGGCGGCAGATATCGAGCACGAATTTTATTCTTTCGTCAAACATGTGCCCTCACAGCATAAGAGTTTCCCTTGTTTTAATCACATGAACTCTAAAACAATTCATGCGGGGGTATATACTCACACAATTTCGCTCTCTCTCCCAAAGAATTCACATGCGTTGTGTCATGAACCCATAAGCTTTTGCCTTTATTGTATTACTCCACTAATATAAGGGCCCAGCGTGATGTAGGATCACGTAGGACTTAACGGAGTTTGTAATGTAAACTCTCAGACTAGTATATCTTAGGATAACCAATAATAATATTAGCATCCTTAAGCGCATACACATCCGCTCATATTCAAACAGGATACCCTTCCTCCTCCACATCTTGAAGTCTTTCTTAATTAATTTTTTTTTCAACTTCTTTACGCACCCCACACACCGGAACTAAACAGCAAAGATCGATTATTCACTTTATTTTCTTTACATCGGCAAGTGCACCTTTGACTCTTTTTCTTTCTTTCATCCTTTGCTTTTCTATCTCTTTATTTTCTTTTCACCATTTCCTCCTTTTGCTTTATTAGGAAAATTTATTTTTCTTGAGCGCTTAAGAGCTTGGATTAGGTTTTACGGACCATGAAAAAGGGTTAGCTTGGTTTACACCTTTTTGACAAAAAAGAAAAATATAGGCTAAAGGCTCAATGGGCTAACTAGGATTTGACATTCATGGTGGGTATATCAAAAAAAAAGAAAAACGTTAGGCTAAACAAAGCTTCATCTTCACCATACCACTTCCTTCATTTCATTTCGTATACACCAGGCAAGTTCTAGACACTTCACAATAGCATGGAATAAACGAGACCTCGATATATACACTCATTGCACATGCTCAGCTCAAGACATATTCACGAGACTCTTTAATGTTAATTACAAGAATTAAAAATTAAGCCTAAATCACCTAGAATCGAATTCCATGGCCTAAGTATCTCACATATGTACAAAACTTGCATGCTTTCATATGAATCACCTTTGCATTCTAAACATCATATGTACAACACGCACAAAGAATTTCGTAGCCATAGAGTAGCAACTTGCCTTACGGATACAACCAAACAAACCAAAAATTGAAAATAAAAAGCTACTCCTACTCATTGCATTTCCCTTAAGACGGTCGTCATCCATCCCATCGCCAGGAGCGGTCACTATCTTCGACTTCGGTTCAATAGGACTCTTCTCGGTAAAGAGCCCAGAAAACAAACTCAAGAAACCCAATGATAAAAATAATTAACGAAAATATTTTAAAAATATCGATAATTTTAGAGCAAAACTATTTACAACACAGCTAACAACATTCAACGGCACACCTGACTTCACAAAGATGACTACAATCACAAACATACACCGCAGCAGGGTCACAATATTTTCAAACACGACAAGAGAACATGCATATACATACAAATCAAAATGAAAACCAGCACCTAACTCTCCCACCCCACACTTAAAAATAGAACCTTTGTCCCGGTGTTCATACATTCAAAAAAACACAAAAGTGGGTGGTGAAACTCCCTAATCAAATCAAAAAGTATTCCACTTCTTCATAAGGTCTTGCTACCTCGTCTCCATTATGCGAATCTCCCGCGTCGTCCTTCTCAGGAAGCTCAGCATCAGGTCTCGCGATGTGTCTCCTCATCGGTGGTACATCGTCATCACGGAGCTCTACAAAGTTAGGCCCACCACGACATAAACCTGGCGTTTTTAGCGAAAAGGTAATCTAGGTCAAGCCCTTTGACTCATCCTCTAGTTCTTAGGTCTTCCGCCTATGCGCAAGCTGGAGCATGTTTGCATCCCAGAACATGCGGGCCATGTGGTCGTCACGAGCATGTCGCTCGGCTAGTGTAAGAGCGCGTGGTGGTGTCAGTGCCTTAGTCTTTACTGACGTCTATGATCGCCTCTCCATCTGCGGGATATAGTCAGGGGCCTCTTCCTCCACATCCGGGCCCTCACGAGCGTGGTGTGAGCCATGAGCATTACTGTGCCGCTTGATGCGAGGGCTCTCTTCGTAGCGGATATGATCATAGCCCGACATTTATCTCAGTACTCATCGGGGCATACACCGGAGTATATGCGATCACAGGTGACATACGCTCATATACCCCAATTAGCGAGAGACATACTATCTTCGGCCGGATCACAGCTTCCACTGTTCATCGTGTGGTAGGGAAATGTGTGGACCCAGCCCCTCTCCTTATGCACACTCCAGCGTGCTGCTCGAGCGGGCTCCACATGATATGCGTCGATATCCATACGGTGGAGTGATATTCAGCTAGGAGTATATGGGCGTCGAGTGTTGCGCCCCCAATATGTCATTTAGGTGATGAGGCTCAAGGGTGAAATGCGGCCCCTTATTTTGATTGTGTGAAGCTGAGGCGCAAGGTTTCCAATTTGCATAGAACTCCCGAATCAAGTGGCAGTGACTCATGGGCTCTTCAAGAGATAGAGCGCATCGAGTGTCAATGGGGTATACCCGTGCGGGGGAACTCGTACTTAATGGGTCCACAGCAATATGCTCCTCGGGAAGTACTTATTTCTCCTTGTGCTTTGCGTACCATTCTTCCCTTCTCTGTCACCCATGGGGCTCCGTATTAGCGGCGCGCGTCCAAACCGGCCCAGTCTTCTTGGGGCCGCCGTTCCCGATCTCATCCTCTTTCTCACCGCGCCGTGTAGATGCGCCCTTTCCCTTTGTCTTGCACCTTTCGACATCGTTCTGTCAAATACGAGCAGTTCCAATGTCGATCGATTTAAAATTAGCTTCGGCTAAGGTTGGGTTAGGCTAAGCCACCCACACTTAGTCTTCGGCCACAATTGCGACGTGCAGCGAGAACATACTTATTCTATTATTTACATAAAAACCAAAAACAACAAAACAACTAAACATGCCTCGTGCATTCGGCGAGTTGACAGTATAACCTCTATGTACTACTCAGACTTCGTACCGCTAATCCCAACATTACCATCTATCATATTTACACACAAGCACTTAAGCGAAAAAAAAAGAAAAAAATTCTATCAACTCAACCTAAGCCCAATTCCCAATTTTACGTAGCTGATTTGATAATTCCATGCAATTTCAACACTTTGTTCCCCGCAAATTCATCTTCTTTAGCATAATAACATTAAGCACAATACAATTCACCTCACCCAACAATTTTTCACATTTCACCCTCGATTAAATTTCTTCCTATTCACAGCCTAAGCCCCCTGCTACAATTTCACAACAAAAAATTTGATCAAGCATGTAATTATCGCGTTCATATAATCTACTTTGATCCTACGAACCTCAATCAACCATAACCGTGAATTTAAGCTAAATTTATACTTAGGGCAAGGGTTTCTTTCCTCTCATGCTCAAAATCGAAAATAAATCGACAGAATTGGGGTTGAGTTCAGAACATACCTTTAATCAGATGATATCGAAGAAAAGTTGAAGAAATTTCGTGCCTAAGTCCGTGCCCAGTTGGGGAAGGGGAAATTTTGGGTGTTTGTCGCGGAGGGGATGGGAAATGGGAAGAAATAAGGTAATTTTAGTGTTAAAAGGGGATTTTCGCGCGGGTCCTTTGAGTGACCGGTATGACACGGCGAATAACAACTCAACGTGTCCCACGAGAGGATGGAGCACGGCCTCCGTAACACGGAGCCATCGCGCCGACGTGCAGGAATTCCTTAAAAATTCCGGGAATAGGCTTCAACGTGTCACGGAGGAGTTACGCGGGCAACTCCTCCATGACGGGCCATAGCGTGGGCTCACTATTTTGCCACCTTTTAATTTTTTTTTTTTTACCTCGATTTTCCTTCTTTGTTCTTTGCATTTTCTTTGCCCCACTCCGTTCAACTTTGAAATTATATCTTAAAATAAGAAATTGGTTAGCATTCATAGGTTCGAAAACACAACACACTATTTTATTTTTATATTTACACACATTTATATATATATATATATATATATTATTTTTTAAATGGATCACTTAAAAACAAAAATTCACCGGTTGCCTCGATGCAGTAGCACAGTTTACAATCGCGGCTCGACGTCAGTGCGCTCATTAGCCTAGGGTGACGGACGTTATCTCACGAACCCGTCCTCACCCCTGTCAGAAGCTTACCCCTGTCGGGTGCGTCCCACCAACTCTGGAGACTCGCGCCACAGGCAACTTCGAAAACGCGCTCAAAACACGTTGATGACGAGTTCTCGTACCGTAGGGCTTGGTAGCCTTGTACACATCGAACACCTCCACCTTGTCGTGTGATCGCATCATGAGCTGCCTGCTGACTACGTCTACTCCAGCGCTTTCCGTAGCCAGAAAGGGCGTCCCAAAATAAATGGGACTTGAGTGTCGGCTCAAAGTCCGGCCACTATGAAATCTCTGCGGAAGATCGGGGAGGCGGGCTTGCACAGCCGTCCTCCACAATACCGTCACGGGTCTTGCCAGGCGATCAGCGTTTGTAAGCTCCGCATTGTTCTAGGACTCCACAGCCCCAACTTCTTGAATCACAAAATTCATCAAGTTAATGCTCGCTCCCAAATCCACATAATCTGCGAGCTCGGATACTGCCCGATTGTTAGTTGGATTGTAAAGCTCCCGGGGTCTTTGAGCTTTGTAGGCAATCGGTTACGTATCGTGCACTCCTCCATACGAGCCACGTGGCATACTCGGTAAGCTGCTTTGTTCGCCACAATGTCCTTTTTGTACTTTGCGTATAGGCCTCCTGCAAACATCAACAAGAGGTAAGTTAATGTGTACCTGTTTAAGCACCTCCATGAACTTTTGAAACACGCCTCCTCCTTGTGTTTCTTTAATCGTTGAGAACGGGGTAGAGTCTTTACGGATTTCGGCTTATCCTTGTTCTTCCCCTCTCATCACTTCTCCCTCTCCCGATTCCTCTTTGCTCCGACTATTGAGGTGGTCTTTCTGGTTCCACCTCCTTAAGGCGCAAACCACTCCTTGTAGTCGCGCATTCCCTGCTTTGGGTTGGGAGTGCGTAGCCATTTGGGGAAGTCCTCCTCTAGGCACAGTGTGTTGGGCTCCAGTAAATTTGCCCAAGTGTCCTCCCGGCGCGCGGTAGCTAGCGGGTGTGTGACCTCGGGCGCCCGAATTTAACATCGTCGGTGCAATTGAGCTTGGTTAGCTATCATGCGTCTTGAACATCTCCTCAGCGCTGGGTGATGGTGGTGGGAGGAGGGGCATTGTTGTTTCTATATTGTGCTTGATAGTTACGCTGCCCTCCTTCCCAGTTCCTTTGCCCCACCGGCTCGAACTACGCATGATGGCTGTAACTACCCCAAGAGAAATTCGGGTGATTCCTCCGGTTAAATTGTAAATTTGTTACAAACTGGTGATTATTCCTTTTGTGCATTGCCGACAAAAAGTTCACCAAGTCGAGATTGTCTCCCATGACACTGTTGAGTGTTCATTATACTTCACCGTCTGTTTGCCTTTGCATTCACTGGGCAGGGGCCAGTTCAAGCTCATTTTGCCGAAGTGGGTGTTGAGTTGATTATAGCGGCTATCGTACAGCGATAGGCACAATAAGCCCATCAATTCTAAGACTCCGGCTTTTCTTGCTCCTCCCCTTGAAGAGTCGCATTCCCTCCAGGATTTCCTGTAAATACGATTTAGTAAATATCTGACTCATCATGATCTTTTCTAATGCTTGTCCCTTGTTGCGAGTCCAGCAAGATTTTTGTGTAGGGTTCAAACTCAATAAAAGTGTGCACCGACACATCATTTGGATTGGTGGTGATGAGGACAATCCCGCAGCAGCGATTTGAATCTCTCGAAGCTTGATACAGATTCTCCCTTCTTATTGTTTGAAACTTAGAATTTGACTTCTAAGTCTTACTATTTCACGGAAGGAAGAGCTGGATCAAGAACTTCTTTGCTAGATCATCCCATGTGGTTATAGAGTTCGGTGGCTCATCTCTCAACCACCTTTCGGCTTCTCCCAAAAGTGAAAATGGGAACAATGTAAACTGACATAATGTTGACACTCCGAGTAAGGATGTAAGTGTCATATCACAAAAATTTTGAAGATGTTGTTGTGTATCCTCGTAGAGGACACATGAAGCTTAGCTTGTGTGCAGCAATTTACCATGTGCAGTTTAAGCTCGAACCTCCTCGGGCCTCAGATTTATGAATCTTGGGCAATGCATTGCTAGCATGTGGGATTTTATAGTGACCTGTGCCATTTCCTCGGGCACTAACCTTTGCCTTTACAAGTAGTGGATACGTAGTTGCTCCGGGTTGTTTAGCTCACGAGCAACTGCGATTTTCTCTCTAGAGCTTCTCTCCGTTGGCGTGGGAGTGTCTTTCGGCTCTAAGGATGGATCTGACTCTTTGTCTCTTGCGATGTTCAACGAATCTCTGGTATGTTGCAAAATACGGGCTAAGACCAAGTTGTCAACACTTAAATAAAGAAATAGCAAACTAACACTTTTAAGAAAAATTATAATTTCGCCCATTGCCAGGTCCAGCAACGGCGCCAAAAAACCTGTTGGTATGCGGATGGCCCCACACGCAGTGCACGTGATCGAACAAGTAGTAAGTGGCTCAAGTAAATAGTATCGATCCACGGGGGTGGACTACGGGGCAAAATTGCCTCAAGTTTCAATTCTGTTGCAACTCTAAAAATGAAGACAACGGTGTGAAGAAAAGTTTTTATATTTTGTGAACTAATTTATACGAAACTAAAATAAATATACAAGTGAGTGAGCTTATGAATATGAGCATCTTGAAAATCTAGAAAGAACATGTAAAGAAATTAATTATCGATACAACATAGTTTATCTTTTCTCAGGTTGCTAGCCGAACTTATGCCTATAGTTAAAACTCTCGTAATTTAACCCAACTTAAGAATCATGAACCTTCCGCCTACATTTACTGCCAATAAGAAACAATTCATGTTCTAGCCATAAAGCTGATTCCACACTTGACTAATACGACTTTCGGAGGTATATTTCTATCCACGAAGGTAAATCAATACTCAATTTTCCCAAACTGAAAAGATCATATCTATAAATTCCACAACTTTCAGTTTGTATCTCTCAGTGAAACCGGACTTTTTGGATTTACATTAACGACGCGGATATCAATGCGGTGGAACAAGAATTAATAGAACAGCCATGAAAGAAAAGATGGAAAACAACAAATGTTCAACAATTGCATTCAATACAATTGTTCCTAACCTCGGCCCAAGAAGTGAAATTGTACTCAATTTTAATAGTTAAACATCATTAAATGAGTATAAATCATACAAACAATTGAAAGAAAGGAGAAAAGAGATAGAGAAAACCCTAAAATTTTCGTCCTCTCCAAGTACTGTAACCCACGTTCTTGCTCCACCAAGTCGAAATAATTAAAAATGAACCTAAGTGTTCTGGTTATCTTTTGGACGGAGTTTTCCGGGAATAACAAGCAACGTGTCACGGGGTGCATCGCGAACCTTGCCTCCGTGACAGCATTATAACCAGCCCAGAGGCTCTACGGAATTTGGCGTCCAGTGGTATGCAACGTGGCATGGCATGCAGCGGGCATGCCCGGCGTGCCTCCTGGTACCAAACGCACCTTCCTTTGGAATGTCAAGATCCATGAAGTGAATTCCAACGTGCCACGGCCGAATCGCCGGACCTCTGCGGAAATTCTTGAGTACCTCCAGACAGAATGCATCAGCGATGGCGGCGTGTCACGGCTCCATGTGAGCCTCTTCATTTCTTGCTCGCTCCCGAGTCCATCTCCGATTCCTCCCAACATGCATCTTAGCTCCATAAAAGTATGTTTTCTGCCAAAACAATACTAATCATGTTGGTTAAGTATAAATTCACACTTTCCTACAGTTTGCATGAGAATGTACAAACATTGTTGGATAAACAAGGCAAGCGATGTATTTGAGTATCACTTGGGCATATAAGTAATACTTCGGTCATTAATGTTGTTGTTAGATGTACGAAGTATGAGTAGTACAAAGAATTTATTCAATTTGAATTCTCTCAATGCCTGAGGCATGTTTGTTTGTGTTCTTTTGTTTTTATGTAAATTGGAAATAAGTATGATCTTGTCATAATGCTGTAAATGTGGCTAAAGACTAAGTGTGGGGTGGCCTAACCTAACGCAACCTTGAATCGAAGCTAATTTAATTGGTGACATTGGGGTATGCGCTTGATTTGTGGGGAACAATGGAAAGCGTTTAAGATAAAGGGAAAGTGCGCATCTACATCGGGCGGGGAGAAAGAGAATTAGGCCCAGGAGTAACGGTCAGCGGCACGGCCAGTTCTGCACGGCCAACGCCGCCAATACGGAACCCGATGGGTGACAGAGGAAGGGAAGTGGTATACAAAGCACAAGGAGAATAAGTACTTCTACGAAGACACATTGAGAGGCCTTTGGCATGAGGTTCCTCGAATTGTCCACCGGATTGACATTGCGGAAGTTTGAGCATCATCTTTCAGAGCCAAGAATTGCAATGTTGCACTTGATTTGGAGATCTATGCAAATTGGAACCCGCGCTCCGTAGTCACACCGTCAAAATAAGGGCCAAATTATGCTCTTGGGCCCATCACTGAATGCCATCTTAGGGCGCGGAACACGAACGCGGTGAATATCACTCCACCATATGTAGATGTCGGACGCACCTTGTGTAGCGAAGCCCGTTCGGCAAGCCACATTGGAGCAGGCATAAGGAGAGGGCTACCGGTGTGCCTACTCACGGATGAGCAGGAAGCTGATTTGAGTGAAAATTGTTTGTTCTGCACGATTCCGAGGGGTGCACATGACAGATGTCACCGGGATCGCGTATGCTGGTGTATGCTGATGAAGAATTTGAAATCATGTTGGGGCGGTGATCATACCCATGAAGAGAGCCATTTGCATTAAGGGCACGAATTACGGGTTTGGTGGTTTGCGGCCACGGTCCTGAGGGCAACGGATGTTGAGAAGAGGCCTGGATTACATCCCGCAGATGGATAGGCGTGCCATGGACGTCACAAAGACCAAGGCACCCGACACCACTCACGGGCAAGTTCTTAAACTAGTAGAGCGTCGTACTCAGGACCAGTGATACATGACGCATGTTAGGGATGCAAATGCTCCGGTAGCATGAGGCGGGGCGGCGCGGAGGATGAGCTGGCATGAGCTCGACTTGGAGCTACCCCTTCGGCGAACGCCGGGGCTCTATGTCGGGTGGGCCCGGCTTTTGTGGGCTTTGTGGATGAAGCGTCAGCCGTGAGGAGACACGTTGGCAAGGGACTCAGTGTTGAGTCGGATGAGGATGGCGGGCGGTCGGACATGGGAGACGAGCGCGACACGACGAAGAAATTGAATACTTCGATTGATCGGGAGTTTCACCACCTTTTTTGTGCTATGTGAATTTATGAACCTTTGGGAATAGTGTTAGGTTTAAATGCAGGGTAGGGGTAGTTAGGTGAGTGCTGGTTTTTGTCTGTTTTGTTGATATTCATATTCTGTTTATTGTGCTTGGAAAATTGTGACCTGTAATTTTTGTGTGTATGTTAAAATAGACAAGAATGACCTTTGTGAATATTTGCATAGCATTGAAATTGTGAATTTGAATTTTATATTTTTTATTGAAATCTTCGATATTCTTTAAAAAATTCATTAATTATTTTTTATGATTAGGTTTTCTCGGCGTTTGTTTTGGTTCTTTTACCGAAGAGTCCCATTGAACCGAAGTCGTAAATAGTGACCGTTCCCTATGATGGATGGATGACTGACGAGTCTTAAGGGAAATGTAGTCGATAGGAGTAGTTTTTGGTCTTTCATTTTGTTTGTTTGGTTGTATCCCAGCGTGTCGCTACTTTATGGTACCAAAATTCTTGTTGCGTATTTGTACATGATATTTAGAATGCAAAGGTGATTCGTATGAAAGCATGCAATTTTGTAAATGTGTTGAGATACGTAGGCCATAGAGTCGATTAGGTGTGATTGAGGCTTAATGTTTGAATTCTTGTAATTAGTGATTGAAGGAGTCTGGCTGAATATTTCTTAGGTTGGGCATGTGCAACGGTGTTTTGGTGAGGTTTGATTATTCCATGCTATTGTAGATTATCTAGAACATGCACGGTGTGTGTATATGAAACGAAATGAAGGAAGTGTAGTGTAGGAAAGGATGTAGCGTTTCATTGTTTTAACCGAAAGTTTCTTTCATGCCCACCTCGAATGTCAATCCCTAGATTAGCCCAGTGAGCCTTTAGCCTATTTTTTTTTCTTTTGTCGAAAAGGTATTAAACCATTAACCCTTTCTTTTCATTATCACATAATTTGATCCAAAACTCTTAAGCGCTCGAAAAAATAATTTTCCGGTGTCAAGGAGTGAGAATTGTGAAAAGAAAAGACAAAGCAAAGTGATGAAAGTAAGAAAAAAGATCAAAGGTGCACTTTCCGGACTTAAAGGAAATAAAGATGTATAGCTAATCTTTATTTGTTAAGTCGGGTGTGCTTAAAGTGGGCACAAAAATGAAAGACTTCAAGAAGGGGAGGATAAGGAAGGAAGAAACAATGCCTAGAATGTTGATGGGATGTATTGAAAAAAATCGCTTAAGGATGCTAGTTGCTATTATTAGTTTGTGATGTTACTAGTTCCGTAGCTTACATTACAACCCGTTAATTCCTACATGATCTTACATCACGCGTCCTTATATTAGTGGAGTAATACACTGGGGGCAAGCCTATGGTTCATGACACGATGCATGAATTCTTTTTGGGAGAGAGAGTGAAATCGGGTTTATATACTTGCATGTAATGTTTAGAGTTCATGTGATTGAAAAGGGAAATTCTCTTGTGTTGTGAGGGCACATGCTTGTGGAGATTGAGTTTCGTGTTGGATATCTTGATCGGCTAATTTGCATGAGTTTCCAAGATCGAGTTGATTCTTGAGTCTAGGAGGTCTTGATGTGTTGGATGTCATTGTATTGATGATACTATGCATGTTTTCTTGATGATTTGCTATATTAAATAATCGGTATAACCTTAGCTGGTTGTCGAGCCCAGTAGCCATGATTGGGTGTCAATTGCATGAGTGTAAGATTATTGTTCGAGGACGAACAAGATTTTAAGTGTGGGGTAAGTGATCTTGGGCATATTTATATGCCTAAGGGATACTCAAATCGTTGTTGCGTCTTGTTTATGTAGCGATGTGAGAGTCGATTCTTGAGTCTAGGAGGTCTTGATGTGTTGGATGTCATTGTATTGACGATACTATGCATGTTTTCTTGATGATTTGCTATGTTAAATAATCTGTATAACTGTAGCTCGGATTGTCGAGCCAAAGTAGCCATGATTGGGTGTCAATTGCATGAGGTGTAAGAGTATTGTTTGAGGACGAACAAGATTTTAAGTGTGGGGTAAGTGATCTTGGGTAGATTTATATGCCCAAGTGATACTCAAATGCGTAGTTTCGTCTTGTTTATCTAACGATGTTTGTACATTCTCATGTAAATTGTAGTAAAATGTGAATTAATACTAACCAACATGATTAGCGTTGTTTTGTAGGAAAAATGTACTTTTATGAAGCTAAGATGCATGTTGGGAGGAATCGAAAATGGACTCGGAAGCGAGC
>JACEIK010003296.1:155011-171729 GCA_018107945.1 Datura stramonium | reverse complement strand
CAATGAATGTTATTTTTAACATATCAAACCCAACAATGCATAAGCAATAATCTTAGCATAACTAATGCAACCATAACTAATACCAGCATTACTAATGCAAACATTATTAATACTCTATTCAACATTTTTCTTATACACTCTATCAAACGACCCCTAAGTAGTTAGTGACGTCTATTAATTGTAGTTGTGCCTGCGAATAGGTTTTCTTAAAATGAGTTTTAACTGGCTGCTAAATACAGTTGCGTCATGTCTTATTTGATAATTCAGGAAACGCTTGTGGTTACGCATTGTCATATCTATGTCACATTTACAATATGTTACAAGAATTAGAGGAAGTTGTATGATATTATATTATGTCCATTCTCAGAAAATTCAGGAAATGGAAGTGTTCCAGTATATTATACGATCTCTTCTTTTTATTTTATGGGTCTATAAGATACAAAAACAACATACCTAGTGAAATTCCACAAATGGAGTTTGGAGAGGGTGTCTGCAGATCTTACCCCAACCTCATGGTGGTAGAGATGTTTTTGAAAGACCCTCGGCTCAAGTAACACATATCAAATCAGTTTGAAAAGAAAATACAAAAATAGAGAAGACATAACAAATAATAGAGAAAACATTATATAGAATTTAATAACAGCAAAAAAGGAACGTTAGCTAAATAATGCGATAACCAAGATTTATGGGGCTATAAGATGTTCTTATGAATTTGATCTTTTGCTTGTTGGGATTATCAAATCTAAAGAACTGATGAAGAAGTACCTTCCATAGCTCAACAATATAAAAAAAAAAGAATTTTGCTGAAATTTACATTACTTTGATTCCTTTCTTGACTTTATTTATCTTCCATGTGTGTTTGGTGGTGGAAGGATTAGCTTAGTCTTAGTTAGTGATTTTATTTAGTTAGTTCATGCTACTATTTCATCATCCTAACAGGTCAAAGGCGAGCCAAATATTTCATATATCTGTTCACGTTACTATCGTGCTCCTGAACTAATATTTGGAGCAACCGAGTACACCAATGCAATTGACATTTGGTCTGTGGGTTGTGTGCTAGCTGAACTGCTTCTTGGTCAGGTTGTATTTCCTATGGAGTTCAATTCCTTCTTTTTTGAGACAGAAAAAATGTCATAAAGATTAATTCTTTCATGCTAATCTTTTCTCTTCCAAAACCTGTAGCCCCTCTTTCCTGGTGAGAGTGGTGTAGATCAGCTCGTCGAAATAATCAAGGTATCCATCTAGTTGATCCAATGATTGTTCAAATTTGTGATCTTTGGTTCGCACAATTTAATAAATCAAAATGTTCTCTTTAGGTTCTTGGAACACCAACACGTGAAGAAATCAAGTGTATGAATCCAAATTACACTGAGTTCAAGTTCCCGCAAATCAAATCTCATCCCTGGCACAAGGTAAGAATCTTGAGCTATGTTCCTATATAAAAGATGCATTTTCTGATACATTGCATGGCATGCATGCACATCTAAAAACTCATGGCTGCAACCCTGCATTGTACAGATTTTTCATAAGCGGGTGCCTCCTGAAGCTGTGGATCTTGTGTCAAGGCTACTCCAGTATTCTCCAAATCTGAGGTGCACCGCGGTGAGTGTAACAAGTTCTCTCTCTATTTTCTTTTTCCTTATCCTTGCAAACACAGTGGTGAGAGCAAAGAAAAAGGTACTTGTTGAAAATTCCATATCAAATTTGAGGCAGCAAACATTTGTGTGAGGAAATTCTGGTATATCATGCTTTTATGTGATCTATTTGATTCATTTTGCAGTTGGAAGCTCTCGGTCACACTTTCTTTGATGAACTCCGAGACCCTAATGCTCGTCTTCCTAATGGTCGTCCATTGCCACCTCTGTTCAACTTCAGGCCTCAAGGTTTAATTATTATCTTCTCCTCCAGATTTAGGAATTGACCTTTTTTTACTCTTCTTCACATAATTGTTATTCTTATTATGAGATAATATCATTTGCAGAGCTGAAAGGAGCGTCCTCAGAACTCTTAAACAAACTGTTACCAGAACATGCTAAAAGGCAGTGTCCCTTACTTGGTTTCTAGTCTGTAAGAATTTGTGTATCATTTGTAAACTTGATCTTATTTGCAATCACTGTATTTTATTCTCTCTATATATATTGACCAGAGAATTAGGAAAGCCTTTTGATATCTCCATTCCATTATAATATACCACTTTTAGCCATTATGTAATCAGCTGATCACTTTGCCCTTGTACTCTACTCCAGAGACAATTATTTGTAAATAGTAATATATAGTGAAATTTACCTTATTCGTTGTCTAACTTTTTGTTTTAATTTATTCATTTTTTTTAGTCATGAGGCCAAAAGTGCTTATTAAAAAGAGGTGTTTGGCCAAATTTTTGAGAGAAAATAAGTGCTTTTAGAGAGTAGCAAAAACTGTTTTTCAGAAGCTAAAAAAAGTAGTTTCTCTCCAAAAGCACTTATTTGAAAAATATTTTTATAAAAAATACACTTAGAAACACTTTTAAAAAGCTTGACCAAATATTAATTGTTGCTCAAAAATACTTTTTAAATTTATTGATCAAATACAAACAACTTCTCAGCAAAGGTACTTTTTTGATAAACACTTTTAAAAAAATTACTTTTTAAAATAAATTAATTTGAGAAACTTAGCCAAACGAATTATTAATTTGCAAATAATCTTAGTTGAATCTATTACTCTCGTCTCCACAAATACTTTGGTGACGTANCTATTACTCTCGTCTCCACAAATACTTTGGTGACGTAAATTTAACGTTAAATGAAAATAGACAAGCAGGATATTGTATATATCCTCGTAATTCACTCTCGTCATCATCTGGTCATATTCCATTTGGATCTGTAACTTAAATATTGACATAAACATTCTCCCACCATTTGATATTAATTGTGTCAAATTATTGATTAATACCTTAGTTTATTTATGATATATTTTCAAATTAAATATACCTCCTCAGTATTTGACAATTAATAAAATGAATCAACATAGGGAATTACAGCAATTCCCGTTTCTTGTATTCGAAATATAGTTATACTGGAATAGGAAACAAATCTAATGAATAGTTTTACCAGATCCCAACATCCAAATTCAATTCATAGTCCAATAGAGATAGAAAATTTTGTTTTTTTTCTTTTAAACCTTAGATTTGCATATTCTCTCGTTATATCTAATGTTTTTAATGAAAATAGAAGTGTGGCTAACTTTTTTGACCTAATCACGTTAACCTTTTTTCTTATAATAAAAATAAAATTGAGAGTGCTCTCAAGTATTTGACATTATTTTATTTAATTATACTAATTTAAAAATAATTATTCAATATTTTTTCTTTTGTCAATATAGCACGTCAACAATTATTTACATGTTCTAAATAAAACAATTTATTACGTAAGTAAAATTATTCCTCCTCACAGTCTGAAGAGGATCTTTTTGTTGGTAGAAAATGAGTGTCGTGTAATTGGCATAGAGTCATGGTTACCCTAACCATGGTTAATTAACTCTGACATCAGGACGCACTATAAATATCCATCTGTGAGCCGATTTTGTGACCCTTCTATTACCCTACGCTTCTCCCTCAATCGGAAGCGTAGGTCTCTCTTGGTTCTCACGCTTAACATATATCTTTGTATACTTCTATATATATAAATTATTTAGCAGCGAGAGAGAGAGAGAACGGACGGGAGAGATCGTCGGAGGCGGTCATTTATACTTGATCGTCGGAGGTGGGAATCGTTTGTACTTGTTGATTTTCAACTCCTTTCATTTTCATTGGAACGGCGTCGTTAGGTATCTTTTCTCAATTCTACTCGCGATGTTTCAGATCTGAGTTGAACTTGCATTGTTTGACATTTGACCCCTGCTATGTGTTAATAAATGATAATGTAGGGTTTTAGATCGGTTTTTTTTTTTTTTTTGATTGTGTGGCTTCGAGTTGTCATTCCTTTTGAAGCTGTTGATTTTCCCTTTATTTTAGCTCCTCTATACAGGTAAGTTTAGCAAATTTGTGTGTTTTAGGTTTTCGTAACTGTTTTTTTTGTTACATTAGTTCAAAGCTTTTGAACTAGTGCCACTTGCGTGAATATACATTCAGGTGTACATGTTTTTGATTGATAGGAGCCCAGCTTCATGCTATTGTAGTCTTAACATACAACTGTAGTCATGTTCTTGCTCAGAGATTATTTTATTAGTCCCCATTTATTTCAGTAGCTAGTTGACGTTCCTGTTCTCTGAGTGGTGTAATCTGCATCCGCCCATTCAGTTTTATGTATTATATATTTGACCTCTAGTGCTTCGTTGACAAGGGGGGATAGCTTAATGGTAGGATCCTTCACCCAACAATATAATTGGGGATCGAGTCACCAGGGGAACAAAGTGGGAAAGGGTCACGGTTGGGTGTCTGGGTGGGTTCTTTTTGATTGGTGAGGGATTGCAACTCAAAAAATTTAAGTGCTGCCTTTTGCTTTTATCAATCCCTATGAATATAATTGCATATATCTAGTATAAAACGAATAAATAAATCAAGTGGCACCCTCAAGACTCAATGAGCTGCGGGTGCATTGGCTTGGCCGGACCTTTGAAGTCTTTCTTTTCCTAAAGAACCCTAGTTCTTCCTTTTCTTTTCTTCTTTTCCTTTATTTGCTAAATTTCTCTCAGTTTCTGCTCCTCCCTATTCTTCTTTTCTCGTTCGTTTAGTTTTTGAATTTGTTTACATCAACCTTACTTTTGAATGTCTCAATATACTTTAATTCATGATCAATTCCTTAGATAAGTAACTTGAATTGATTTTAGTTGATATATAATTTCTCTCTTATTTATACAACATTAATTTATATATTAGAGTATAATTTGAGTAGTATTTTCTATTGACTTTTGAAAAATTAAATTGCCTAAATGATAGACGTTTTAATTTAGTTCTCGTATATTGAATTGCTTTACAAAGAAATTCAGGAAAACTTGACAATTAAGATGGAAAAATTAATTCAAGAATATTGAAGATAAATTAATCTAGTTAAACAAAAAAAAGTATTATAAGCTATACTTTTAAAGCAAATTTTCTAGTTGGAGGTGCTTTTTCAGGATTTTTCTTTTTAATAATAGTGGTGTCTAGGTCATTGAGCGCACCTCGGCTAATTTCATGAGGTATCTGCTACCTCCCACCAGCATAAATGCCAAATAAATTTGTGACACATTATGCTTTTATTGTAATTTTCTTTAAGAATATAATTTAAATCAAACGTGCAAAAAGGAAAGTAGACAAAAATTTTCCATATGGGAATGATTGACCTGATCGACCTAAATGAATTAACCAAAAATTGACCGACCTTACGCATCCTTCTTATTTGGTTTTTGCGGCTAGTAGTAGGTACACTTATATACATAAAGTTGTGTCTCCCGCAATCTTCAAATGCTGAATCCGCCTATGCTAGGGGCATATTTGGATGTGTTGATTGTCTCTGTTGAGACCGTATCTACTACCTCGAAGTAACGCGTTCTCTTCTGTTGTGTAGATTGTCTTCTTTCTCTATTTCGAGCAGCCCTTATTTATCTTTTTTGACTGTAGTTCATTAGTAGTACCATTTGTATATAGCACTCTGTCAATTCTTCAATGATGGAATTTAATGCATTAAAAAAGTGACTCATGGAGTCATTGCTAGTATAATTGCTTTGTTTAACTCTAATTCTCATATCACACTTTTAAGATGTCGTGTGTTTTCTGGTGCCAGAGGTAATTTGAGACTGAAGCTTGAGATGGCTGCTACTGCAACTGCATCTTCTGCTGGTCCACGTTATGCACCAGAGGACCCCACCCTTCCCAAACCTTGGAAAGGTCTAGTTGATGGTAAGACTGGATATCTGTATTTCTGGAATCCAGAGACCAATGTTACCCAGTACGAGAGGCCTGTTGCTACTTCCCATGGGGTTACTACTCCACAACATAAATCGGCTGTATCTGTAAGTTCATCAGTTCAGAGGCCTTCGCAAAGTCAACGTCCTGATCGTGATGATGACAACAGAGGTAGCAATGGTGGCTTGAACAAGCTTTCCTCTGGAGAGGGTATTCAGGTATCTAGTTCTAATTTATCTGTGTGAATTCAGTTTTCTTCTCTCTCAGACTTTAGTGACTTAGTGACAAACAACAGGGTTGGCCTTTGTCATTTTGAGTATCACTATTTCAGATTAATGACCCATGTTCTCTCTGACAAGTTTCCAAGACAAGTTAGAACATGCATTATGTATAATAAGATCACATTGCATTAATGAAATTTTGCTGATAGAGGTTGAAAAAGATTCTAAATATCATTTTTCTTGATCTTTTGTAAGCTTATGTTGGATATCATCGTCAAGAACTATATTTCCTATGACCTTATGGAAAAAAAGAATTGTATTCCTATGGCGCAAATGGTCCAGAGGCTCAATATGTTCAACAAAGAATTTTCAATATTACAGATGTTCTGCGCTTGTATGTTTTAGAGGAATTTCATTTGTGTTTTTATGCAGTTGTACTTGTTGTAACAGCACTTAGTTTCAACTTTTAGATTCTAATTGCAATTATTTCATGCTTATGCGACTCTTGAGTAATATGCAATGGATACTTGCTGAACTATTTTTTGTTGAATATGCTTGGTTTCAGCCTCATTAGATTTCTTTTGGTTTCAACATATTTTTCTTTTTCCCTCGAACAGTTTCCTAAATTGTCTTCCATGTTTTTGCTAACGCAAGTTTTTCCCATCATTTTTTTAGACTGCAAAAGGAAGTGAGCTTTCCCGTGATGGAGCATCTGCACCTAAAGGCTATAGTGCTCCAGCTGCTGCAAGTGACATGTCTCCAGATGCTTATCGCCGCCAGCATGAAATTTCTGTTACAGTAAACATCTGTACCTTTTCAATCATGTAGAAACTATTCATTTCTTAGTCATTTTCTTCAAATTGGGAAACTGGGCTCCTGTTGCCCGTTGATTTAACTTCTGGAAAAAATCGGTAATAAATTGAGGTAGTTCTATAAACTTCATAAAAAAATTGAGGTAGTTTCATGAAAAGCTACTAAGAAAAAATTTCAACACTTCAGGATCGTAAGGAACTTGTGGATGTTACTGATGAAGTTGATATCAATTTAAATAATTACATATATTTATCTCTATCATGTTTACCAAGAATGAATGAGAGAACTTGTATTTTTGTTGGCCATTGGCCACAATAATGGCTATGAGTAGTGCATGAAATTATATTTATGTGAATAATAACCTTTTTTGTAGAGATAAATTACCAGATATAAAAAAAAAACCTTTTCTAGAGATTCTTCCTGAAAACACTACTACTTGCAAAGTAGTGCATGAAATTATATTTATGTGAATAACAACCTCTTTTGTAGAGATAAATTACCAGATATTAAAAAAAAACCTTTTCTAGAGATTCTTCCTGAAAACACTACTACTTGCAATGTAACAGAAAGTTAAAAGTCGGTTATTAAATCTTTGGTGACAGCAGTGAGGAATTTATTTTGCAGTCAGGGTAAATCTTAGTTTCTGCTGCCGTTAATTTTTCTTCAATCCTGCTTTGAGTTCACTTCTTTTGAGTCAAGGGTCTATCAGAAACAGCCCCTCTACCTTTGTGAGGTTGAGATAAGGTCTGTGTGCATCCTGCTCTCCTAGATCCTACTTGTGGGATTACAATTACACTGGGTATGCTGTTGTTGTTCTTGGTATTTCTTTGTTTAGTGAAGCAAAATCTTTTAAAAAGTAAACAAATTTAATGAACAAGAAATGCAACTCAGACCAGCCTTTTTGTTTGGTTCATCTAGACAATCAACTGTTTTTGGCTTCTTTGATCTGTGATAATTATTGCCAATACAGATTTGACTCGTAAATTTGTAATTTTCTATATGTACCCACAGATCATAGCACTGAGTGTGGCATCTCATATGTGAAACTGATGATAACATGATTACATTACTGATGTTGCTCATTGGAAACCTGTGTATTCATCTTTCTAGAATCCATCCTTCCATGCAAACAAGCCTGAAAAGGCATGTCAGTCAATACTCATGTCTTATTTTATGTTCTATTTTTTCCAGGGAGGTGATGTGCCCCCACCTTTCACATCGTTTGAAGCTACTGGGTTTCCTTCAGAGATTTTGAAGGAGGTATAAATGTAGTCCATTAGTTTGTTTGAATCTGTCAGGAACATATCTAGTGAAGAGCTTACTTATTTTACAAGGATCAAGTGTTCTTCTGTTAATTTCAATGGCTGCTGGAGGTCCATTGCAGTACTCATACAATTTTTTCCCTCTGTACTTTGACGCAGATGCGATATTTGCTCCAGGGAGGAGCTAAATGTCGTACGCTGTGCGGCCCACCTTTTGGTCTTCCATGTATTTGGAGTGCCCTTATTTGGTGGACCAAATTTTGAAGGGCTTTCTGAACCGTCCTTGTTCGTGGCTGGGACTGCTGTTGGTGGTGTTAGTCTGCCACATGGTCTGAACTGAAGAAGAGGCGTCCTCCTGCTCTTGCTTGCATATGCAAGCGTTGGCTGCCTGCGTAAGGGGGATATGCTTCTTCTTGTGTTGGCCGCTTAAAAAAATCGTAGAAGTAATCTAGGAGTAACTTTTGAGCTTGTACAATTGCTGACAGAGGTTTTCCAACTTTTACATTTCCAGATACATCAAGCTGGGTTTCCTGCTCCTTCCCCAATACAGGCACAGTCCTGGCCCATTGCGCTTCAGGGCCGCGACATAGTAGCTGTTGCAAAGACTGGGTCTGGGAAAACGCTGGGTTTCTTGCTTCCTGGCTTTATTCTTCTAAAGAGACGCCGGAGTAGTCCTCAATCAGGCCCTACTATTTTGGTTCTATCACCAACAAGAGAATTAGCCACACAGATACAAGATGAAGCTGTGAAGTTTGGTAGATCTTCAAAGATATCTTGCACGGTATGAATTGTTATTTGACTATGTTTAACAAAAAGTTTGATTCCAGAAGTAGATTTTTCTTTTGATTTCCAAATACTGATGCTTGGGATAACTAACAAAAGGCGAAGCTAGCTCTGTCACATTTTTGCTATACTCTACCATATTTTTCCTGTAAAGTGTTGTTAGTCGAGCCAAAGGTGAAACTTAGGAGTTAATCAATATGGTTCTCGTGTTGTGGTATAATACACACATCTGCTTAATCCTCTATAATCTCTTTAAATGGTTATATGATTTTTTTGGTCAAACATAAGTTTTGTTAATGTAAATAGCCACTCCCTAGATAGTGCTGTGCATTACGAATAGGGGAAGGCCCCATATATACCAAATGATTTTATGAACTTTTACAGCAGTATACTCTTCTACACCTGCCCTTAGAACAATTAACAAATGTTGGCATGCTAATGTCTGGGACAGATGAACCAAGTGAATGTGTGTCTGACATTTTCTTGAAAATTGGCAATGCCGTGTTGTTTTTGGTTGATGTCTATATGGAGGTGCCTCAACGGGCCGTCTGCTATGACATTTTCTTGAGAATTGACAATGCTGTGTGGTTTTTTGGTTAGTGTCTATATGGAGGCGCTCCAAAAGGCCCTCAGCTACGAGATCTGGACAGGGGAGTAGATATTGTTGTTGCTACCCCTGGTCGTTTGAATGATATTTTGGAGATGAGAAGAGTGAGGCTGGATCAAGTTTCTTACTTGGTGTTAGATGAAGCGGATCGTATGCTGGACATGGGATTTGAACCTCAGATAAGGAAGATTGTGAAGGAGGTTCCTACGCAGCGGCAGACACTGATGTACACAGCGACATGGCCAAAGGAGGTCCGTAGAATTGCAGCTGATCTATTGGTTAATCCAGTTCAGGTTAACATTGGGAATGTTGATGAGCTTGTTGCAAACAAGTCTATAACACAGGTGCATTTCTATACTTCTGTTGTCTTTTCTTGGACAATGCTCATTAGATCTGTCTAAGATTCTTCCTTTCTCCTAATCTGGGTTAGAGGACTGAGGTGTCATGGTTGATGCCTCTCCTCTTCCCCTGAGCCCTGAGGGTGAACCTGTGTTTAATTAATTGTCATGTGCAGTACATTGAAGTCTTGTCATATATGGAGAAACAAAGGCGGCTAGACCAGATCTTGAGATCCCAGGAGCCTGGATCAAAAATTATCATCTTCTGTTCAACAAAGAAAATGTGTGACCAACTTGCTCGCAATCTTACACGCCCATTTGGAGCTGCTGCAATTCATGGTGATAAATCTCAGGGTGAGAGGGATCATGTATTGAGCCAGTTCCGCACTGGTAGGTCCCCCGTTCTTGTTGCCACTGATGTTGCTGCTCGGGGCTTGGATGTCAAAGATATCAGGTTGGTGGAATTAAGAATCTTATAATGTGCTTGATTATTTGTGGGTCGCATATCCAATTCACTTCGTCTTTTGTGTAAGTTAATACTTGATGAAACATTTGTGGCAGGGTGGTGGTCAACTATGACTTTCCTACTGGTATAGAGGATTATGTTCACAGAATAGGAAGAACTGGTCGGGCTGGTGCGACTGGTGAGGCCTACACATTTTTTTGTGACCAGGATGCTAAACATGCTTCAGATCTTATTAAAGTTTTAGAAGGAGCAAATCAGCTAGTGCCTACTGAACTGCGTGATATGGCTTCTCGAGGTGGTGGTATGGGAAGGGCTCGGCGTCAATGGGATTCTGGCTCAGGTGGGCGTGAGGGACGTCATGATGCCGGCTATGGTGGACGAGATAGAGGAAGGGGTGGTTGGGAAGCCCCATCATCAGAAAGAAGTGGACGTGGTTATGACTCTGATTCACGTGACAGGTCCTTAAGCTGTGTATTTAATTTTATATATATATGGATTTCTTTTTTTCCCTTTTCTTCCGTAGTTCTGACTAGTTGATTGTGATTTAGTGATAGATATGATCATGGCTCTCGTGATACTGATGCTCCAGCGAGTTACCATGCTCGTAGCTTCCATGAAACTATGATGCAGGCTTTGCATAAACGTAGTCGAAGTCGGAGCAGAAGCCCAAATAGAGGTTCGTCATGGGGTGATAGAAAAAGCAGGGAACGCAGTCGCAGCCGTAGTGCTGAAAGATTTGATCGGGCTCCTCAAGGCCCAGTAGGACGCAGTTTCCATGAAAGCATGATGGGCCGCGGTGGATCATCCCTAGTAGCCTCAAAACACCGATCACCCTCTTACTCTGATAACCGATCTCCATCAGCTGTTGATTCCAGAGAAAAAGTTGGAGGGCCATATAATGATCGCCAAAAGGGCTGGGAAAGAGAGATTTCCACCTAAATAGCAAGGTGATGGGAAATTTGGCGATGCACCTCATGCTGAAGAGGAAGAAGGTATGATTCCTGTAGAAGACGAATGGAGAGCCTAACTTGGCATGTCTTATATTCTGTTGTGTTGTTTTTTGATGTGTTGTTGCTACCCCTGTAGGAATAGCTGGTAGAACAAGGACCCATTTTTTGGTAAACAGTGTTCTCGGATAGAATCATTTAGCGTACTTTTGGAAGTCGATAGCTGAAATTCTGGAAGTGGGAAGTTTTTGGCTGATGTAAATGTTAACAGTTTGACATCAAACTTTGTTTAATGGTACTAATACCAATCGTGCATTGTTCTAAGAGCTGTTTGCGTTGATTCTCCTTTATCCTAACTGGTCATTAAGTCTGAGCGTCACCAAATTTCAGTACTCCATGCATTACATCGACAATGTGATGAGCAAAATTTTGCTCTTTTTATTTATTAGATAGTTAACTGCATAATATAAATTATTTTCTTTTTACTTATATGCATCAACCTAGGGTTAGAAAATGCTTGCGGTTTTATGCCTCATTGAGGTAAATGCATATAATTAAAGAAATAACATATTTTATGTGGTTAAAAATATATAACTATTTTATTGATCAATGCGAACACGTGCAAAAAAGAAAAAATCATAGGGCTTAGTTTTGGGGCCGATTATATAATAAGCATAATTCCTATATAGTATATCTAACTAGAGAAACGTCACAAAAAGAAAATTCTGTTTAGTCCTTAATTCTGATTAGAATTATCATTATTATCTTTCCCAATATCAAGATTTTGAAAGTTCTTCAATTATAAATTATAATTTTCTCAAAATTTTTTTGAAGCAAAATACAAAGGTGTATTTGTATCTATAATAATTATTCATATCTCGTTTTATATAGTTATATTGCTGTTTCAGGAGTCAATTTTACATGGCGACCTCTTATTTTCTGTTGTTGCATTATTTCCTCAAATAAATTTGTGGCTAATAAATTGTACTCATCTTTCAGAAATAGAGTTCATTTAAGGCGTAGACCAATCGACAAATTTACACAGGTCAAACAAAAGACAGCATTTGGGAAAAACTACTTGATTTTCAGAAATAATTTTGCTATATCCCCTTCAATTCCCTTGTATAAGATGGTTAAATTGATTTTCAGAATTAGACTTTGGTGTTGCTGTTGAGTTCAAAGAGGTATTAAACAAAGGACTGAATTGACAAGATTCAAAAGTAGGGTTGACAAAATTAGTCCATCAAAGCATGATCCGTCTAATCCTTCTAAATTTGGACTGATCGTTTATCGGTTTATTTATTAGCTCAATTCATCAAAATTGGGATGATATAGTATAAATTGATGCATGAGAAATCTAATCAAAATATTTTCAAAAAATATAATTTTTATATTTAATATGTTATATATAGTCGTAATAAAGAAAATAAATAATTTTATTACGTATTAAAATTATAAAAGAACAGAAAAGTAATTAAAACTTATTAAGAACTGGGCATGTTGGGTTATGAGTTATGACCCGCTTTTTAGCCCATTTCAGTCCAATTCATTTCAACTCAAATAACTATTGGGCGGGTCAATTTTATTAATTCAGCTCATTTTTGACTCGCCCAATTTCAACTCAACCCATCCACTTGACACCCGCTAATTAAAGGTTAAAAAAAAAGAAGGATTTAAATGACTATTTTCTATATGAGAGTGTTTCCTATTCTTTAGTGAGTTACAAATTTAGCTCTGCATTAAGGCTACAGAATTTGGCAATTTTCTTCACTTGTCATGCAACTTTTGGCTTCCGCTGTAATCTCTTTGCTCTTGAATAAAGAAAGACTCCAGCTAGGGCCAAACCAGTCCCTGAAAATATTGAACAGTTTCTCAAGCTTGTCAATTACTAATAGATTCACTCAACCAATCAACAGAACATATTAAGAAACTGATATACTTCTTTTTAAAAATAGTAGTAAGTAGAGAATCAATATTTACCAAAGGAGTTAATTGGTGAGACAGGTGTTTGGAAAAAGAAGACTGAGGATACAATGACCACCACTCTCTTTACACAATTGCCAACTGCATGTGTCACTGGTGATACCATTTGTAGTATCATGTATGAAACCTTCCATAAAGAAAAAGATCAAGTAAGAACGAAAGGCGGATCCAACATTTAAATTTGATAGGTTCAGCTTTGAAGGTTATTAGCACTATATCCATTGTACTTTTGCGATGTGTGTACAGTTTAATATTTTTTGAAATTATTGTGGTTTTTCATACGCATATATCAATCCTCCGAGTCAGAAATACTGAGTTCAGTTGAACATATTGTGTGAGAGCTGCATCTGCTTCTAGTCAGAATGATTATGCTTAGTGATATAGTTTTCACTATTCAGGAGACTCTAAAGCAAACAGAACCAGAGTTAACAGAGCAGATTATCATGTAAATTTACAGGAAGCTAACCTGTTGGTAAGTGTGCAAGCAGAATCCGGATAAGAGAAGTCTCAGACACATTTCTCTGACATTTAAACCTTGGCTTGCCTAGATTGAGAGAGAAAATGAATATGATAATGTGGCAAAAGTAGAAGATAAAAATCACTTCAAACATGGTTGAAAGTTAATATATACTACTACTACTTACAGCATGTTGTAGATAGGATGGAGAAAGCTTGATCCCTTCCATCAAAACGGCAACAGGTACCAAAAGGACGAATGAAATGATTGTAATGATAGAGAACAAATTGATATTGTCCAATGCCTCCTATTTGACAATTTTTGCTGGTTAATGGTTTGACAAGACAAAATATTGCATCTCCAACAAATATGATAAATGAAAGACAAGAAACGGTAGCCCGGTGCATGAAGCATCTTGTCTTCACACACGATCCGAAGAAGGGCCACATCCCAATGCTATGGTTCCGTTTGTTTTTATTAAGAGTAAGATATGTGAATTTGAATACATATGATGTTAGAATAATTGATACTATAATTATTTTATTAGCATCTGAGTGTTTAGTGTCTATACCTCCTCTTTAACCATGAACTTTTTGCTAAATACATTACGCGATTGGTTAGTCAGATTGGAAGCCATTGCACTGCCAAAGCCTATCCTGTTCCAAAGACAGGAGAGTTCAGAATCAATGTATAACTAGCTATTAGGACCCCAACGTAATAACAATGAATGTGCTAAACTATTAACAGGGATAAAAACTGCTGCAGCTAAGAAATTGCAGTCTTCCAAATAAGAATTGGTCAATCCATAGGTATACCTTGAAATTACAAAGGTTGGTTGTACCTGTGAACCAACCCTACAGTGAAATTGGCACAAGGAAACAACAAAACGAAACGATAAGATGTACAAAAATAGGGAGAGGCATACCAATTAAAAGAGGCCTCTGTCATTGATGCTAATGCTACTCCACCAACAATGGGAACGAGGGAAGATACGATCAGAAGAGATGGCCGCTACATGTGCAAGAGGATCACAACAAGCTCATCATTATAGATGCTAAATAATCCAATAATGCTAAATAAGCTGAATTTCAAATGTAATCCACAAAGGTATAAGAATAAGATTGTCACTATTAAAGATACATGAGGGTGCCTCCGTAAAGCTATACTGTGCGGTTTTAGCTTATATTACGCGTTTAGTAAACAACTAAAGTACTTATAAGCCGAAATCAACTAACTGTCATATATTTTGAAGAGGTAAGGTTGCCAAAGATTTATACCTCTGCAAGAAACAGGGCGGAGAGAAGCACTGTGAAAAATGGTTCCATTGCTTTGATTGTGTGAGTGAACGAAACTGCTACTCTCCCGAGACTGATGTTCGTTAACAGATTACCCAATGTGTGAATTGCAGCTAATGAGAATATTGCTGTAAACTGGAAATTCAAATATATACATTAAAACAAAAAAAAAGTTAGTTGTACAGAAAAATAAATTCTCATAGAAGAAAAATGCATCACTTTGCGTGTGTTTGATATGACTGGAAGTCATTTTCTGTGTAAAATGGTTTTCTTTTTTTGGAAATTTTCTAGGAAAAATATATATTAAAAATTAATAATGATATTAACAAATCTGAGAGTTGTTGTTACTGTTCTTCAGACGACGATCTATCAGAAATGGCTCTTTATCATCTCATTCTCACGCACCGTAAAGTATGTGTATACTCTACTTTTGTTGTTATTAACAAATCCGAGAGTGTTTTGATAAATTTTTGGGATCCAAGCAAGTATTATGAAGTTAAAAGTTAAGATAACTACACATTAGAAAAAGAAAAGTAACTCTGATTCGTAAGTTAGTAAAGTTTTTTCTCATGAAAAACCAAAATACCAGAAAATGACTACCAACGTACCGAATAGAGAGAAGCAGAAGAAGAGGGATAAAGAGGAGGAAAAAGGAGTAACTTGAGATTTACTGATTTTGGGTATCGGATGGAGACGAAATCCCCACATAAAGAGTATTAGCAGAGTCCCACAGCCAAATTGGCAGGCCGTAACAGTCGCCGGAAATGTAAAAACCTTGAGAACCTGTTTGTTATTGATGTTGTAGTAGATATTCAAAAGGTACCAAATTCCAAACATAGCGGCCAGTTGCAGAGTCCGTATCACTTCACCAGGCTTGGCAGCCTCAGATTCTTCTGCATTTTCTGCTATAGCCCTAACTTTGAGCAGATCCAACCTACGTTGATTTTTCAGCAAATTAGAAACACTATTTTTTTGAATCAAGCAACTTTTTGGCTTGTGGAAAGCATAATGCTGAAGAGCTGAGCTGAATTTATTGCTACTAATAAATATTTGATTGGGAGGTTTCTGAGGCTTTAGAAATGGTGTGGGAGGAAGAGACAGGTACAATGTACAGGTTTCCATTTTCTCTGAGCCAAATCTGGTTCGAATAAGCTTATAGTGAAAGTTGAAACTTCTTAACGACATTTCATGGCTGACATTCTTCCATTGGCCATTTAATTATATTATACTGCTGGTTATATTGGACGCGCAGCTAAGCTCGGACCCAGGCTTTAAATTTATATGAGGTATTTTTTTTTGAGCGAAAGATGAAAAGACTTTTAAAATTTGTGATCATATATGCTTTTATTTTTAATGAAATAATTATAATCACACAAATATTTTAGATGACAAATTTTAGAAGTCTTTTGTTATGTTATGTTAATCACCGTAATATAAATTGGCAGTTGGCACGGAGGGATATCTGACTTTTGATTATTTTTTGGAGGAATATATTGGCAACTCTTAAAACTTGTTAGTAAAATTTATTTAGATCCTCAATTACGATATATAATTTAGCACCTGAACACATAATTAAGTGTTTTATTTCAAATACTTCTAATTCAAAATTTTAAAAAAGATTTTATTTATATTCTCATGCGTCTATTTACTTGGATATACTAACAATTTAAAATATACACCATC
>JACEIK010003296.1:96184-111083 GCA_018107945.1 Datura stramonium | reverse complement strand
ATAAAATTTTAAATTTCTAAATATAGAAAATTATTAAGGTTGGGAATATTTTGAGATAAAAAATAAAACTAACTTCTGAACCGGGGGCTCGCTATTCCGGTCCAAGGGATCACGATGTAAAATACCAAACTAATCCTCAAAACCTCAGTCTTAATTCAACACTTTTTTCAGTCGCAGCAAGCTAAACAGAAGAGGGAGAATAGAATACGAGAACAACAATGGCGTCGGCGTTGAGATCTGCTATACTCCGACACATCCGGGTTCCGGCAACCCAAGCCCTATCTGCAAATGGATCAAGGCTAATCGCTGTCAGATTGATGTCATCGCACGATGACCATATCACCAAAGATGAGGTCATCAACAGAGTCCTTGAAGTCGTCAAGTGCTTCCCCAAAGTCGACCCTTCCAAGGTCTTTTTCTCATTTTTTTTTCTTATGGAAGTGTTTTATTTTGATTTGTTTGATGAACCCATTTGACGAATTGAATTAGATCTGAGAAATCTGACTACAAATTCAATCAATGGTCTATTTTCATCCTACTTAGCAGTTTTTTGTTCAATGCTAGCCTAAGGAATAGTTGGACGATAGGTGCTCCACCCTGGTTGGGACATTTTATGATATTCACTGGCAAATGGATTTGGTAATTAGGGTTTCGTTTAGCTGTAGACTTCTTTTGAGTTCAAGAATTCGTGAGAATAGGTAAGTATTATCAAAATGATATGGATATCTATTTACCCGACATGAAACAAAGCGAAGAAATTGGTATATGTTTCGTGTTATCAAATGGTATGGTTACCTATTTTACGCCAAAAAGAAGATTATATCGACACTTTCATATTTATCAAATTATATAGCTATTATGTCCCACTCCAGAACAAAAATAAAGGGAGAATATAGAAAGAAAATAATGGTGTTCATTGCAATTTTAGTGTAACGTTGTCACTCAAAGTGCTTAATTGTGTGCTCTTTGTCTGGGCACCTTGAAAATGGAACTAGAAGATGATATTTCTCCCCGTTTCCTGTAAGGATGGATGGCAAATGTTCATTCGTAGCCCTAGACCCGTTTAAGACTGGAAAACAAGTAACCGATAAAGTTCTCTAGTCACCTGGTGAATGCTATGTTCTGAACTTAAGACTTTACTTTTCATGAATTTCAATCAAACTTAGTGTAGTTTGATTCTGTAGAAAAGAACTCATCTACCTATTAGATGGTCTTTGCGCTGAAGTGTTAGGTTCTGAGACCTTTTGCTGCCCATTCATTTCAAGGTAAGTCAATTAATTGGTTTAATAAACGAAATTAAGGGGGAATTTAGGTTTATAATTAAAAAAAGGTAGAATTAAGAATAGAGGATGCACAGAAAGTTCATAGTATCACCAACCAGGAAAGCCTCCACACCAAAGTTTTTGTTTAGTATATTTAAGATTAAATTTGGGAACAAATTGCAGAGAACGGGAAATATTTTTGGGTCCCAATGGGCTGTAATTTTGTTCATTGAAGTTTGTTCCATAAGGAAATATTTATCTGAAAAAGGAATATGATGCTTTTAGAGCTTCTGTGAGATGTATTAGGGTAAATGTCTGGCAAGGACTCCAAAACTAAATACAGGAATGTTTCAGCAGGCACTTGTGTGTGCTGCCTCAATTGCATGATATCAAAATTTATTCTCCTGTTTTTTTTGCGGCCTTGTTAAGTTTGTTACTTAATGGAAAATGCTGTTGCTGGCCATCATATCACCCTCGCATGATGGACAATGTCAAGTTGTTTAGTAGAATTGCACCCTGGGTTTGCCATTGTTGTAGTCTTAATGTTTGTCAGTGGTAATGCATATATCTTGTTCTAGAGGGAGGCTATGCTGAAGCCATTGTATGGTTCTTGAACTTAATACCACATACTGTTTCAATGCCTTTTTGGCTCTGGCATCTCTGATCTCTATAACCGTTTCAAAGTCGCCATACTGCAACATCTTTAGATTTCCATGCCTGGGATTCAGCGTTTGCTAATGTGATCTATGTGGTGAGAAGCTATAGGCTTCTTTCATCATCATTCTTTGACAGATCTTTGGCGAGACTAGAGATCTCTATTACTTTCTACAGTCAGTTTAGCTTGAGGAAACCCAATACTCGTCTCTTTACCATTCGTACCTATAAATTAAGCGTCTTATCTATCACCTGCAAACAAAGAAGAAAAAAAAAAACTAATAATAACAACATAATATGAATTCGGTACACCAAAAATTTCTTTAACAAGGAATGATTTCATATGTCTGTGGTCAGTCTTTACCTGATAATAGTAGCTTATAATAAAGAAGTAGAAAACAAGCTTGGTATTTGAGGAATTTTACAATTAAAAAAAAGTTTGGTATTGGAGAAATTCTGAAGAAGTGGCAGTGAGTATAGAGATAGAGATAGATGAGTGAAGGTGAGGGGACAAAGAAGGGGCAAGCTTTGGGGTTCATATGATGAAGGATAGAGATAAAAGAAAATAAAGGGAATCATGGGAGTGCAAGGGATGGGTAGGGGTCCATGCCAAACCCCCCGCCATCTCAAGGCGGATTTAATTTAATATATTTTTTAAAAAGGGAATCATGGGAGTGCAAGGGATGGGTTTGGCGGATCGGTAAGGTCGGGGTGAGAGTGGAGAAGTGGGGGTGCAGCTTCATTACAAATGACTTCTCTGTCTCTCTCTCTGCTTTCTCGCTGTAGAAGGATCTTCTTCTCGAAAGGCAAAAGTGGGAAAAAGTTGAAGAAAACCAAACTATTACCATATAGTTTCTTCAAATTCTAAGTGAAAAAGAAAAGATAAAAAATGTTTCCTGTTACCAAAAGAGCATTAACTTTGACATATTAATGTCCTAATCACTGTTATAAGTTACTTTGCCTGCATATGAATCCAGCAAGTGTTACCGTAAAGGTGCTAGATCCTAAATATTAATATGACATTTTTGTATATATTTTGGATTTCATAGGTCTGGCAACTTTAACGTGAAGTATACATGAAATAATTGTTTAAGATTTGATGGAGTATAGCCAGTAGAAAAGAGAGAACAAATAGCAATTTGCAAAGGAAAGATCCTTTCTGGAGGTTGTCTTCAACTGCAAGTGACCTTGCTTCTACGACACAAATTTGACATGTTTACTACCGTATGAATTGCCTTGGACTTCTTTATTTGAGAGAACCAAATGGTTTGTTGTATTTTGCTGTAGATGACTTGCTTATTAGGAACAAAATTTGCACCTAACTAAATTAATGCAAATATAGCCTTTTAGTTTACAATCACTCTAACCTCTTTCCTGTTCTTGTCTGCATGAAATAGAGTCAAGTATATGCCAACTGGTGTTTCACTTAGGTGTCCACAGTTCTTCTTGCACCAACCTTTCTGTGTGATGATGGACTGTGCACAATAGTTTGGTTTACCTGCAAGCTTTTGGAGTAGATAAAGAGAGTAGGATAATGCAGCTTCTTCTTCTCTTTAAAAAAGAGAGTGACGTGCCAGAAGACAACTGAGTCAATCAGAATGTAGGTTGAGAATTTGATTACAGTGAAATCCACCTCCATCTTTCCCCAAAACAAAACTTTATCTCTTCCTCTATCGCCAGTTGGTGTTGTCACAGAAATAGTATTAGAAGAGGTAACGCTTTTGATATATTCTGTTGGTGATGTTTGTTGGCTCAATTGATTCGATACTATGTCAAATGCAATTATGTCTTTCCATCTTTCCTTTGTTTTGAACAGTACATATCTGGAAGTAAAACAATTTAAGCTTGAAAAAGTAAGTGGATAATCATTCATTATGCAGGCAGTCATTATGTGCTTTATGGTTAATGGTTATCTTTTATACAGGTGACCCCTGAAGTCCACTTTGAGAAGGATTTGGGCTTAGACAGCTTAGATACGGTAGAGATTGTAATGGCTCTGGAGGAAGAGTTCAAACTGGAGATTCCAGACAAGGAAGCAGTCAGGATAGAGTCCTGCGAACAGGCAATTGAGTATGTTTATAATCATCCAATGTCAAGTTAAGCTCGATGCACCTTTGTTGGTTTGAATTTGTCAATCAAAATCAAAGGTACACTTGACCCTTGTCATTTGACTAGTTCAAGGTTGTAGAATTCTGATCCTCTTTGGGTGAGGCAATAATCAGACTCTTTTAAAGACGAGTCTCACAAGCTTTTCCGTCAAGGAACATATCATCCTTTATTGCTTTTCTCGAAAACACGAAATTAAGGTGTTTATTTTGTTGCTGTCTTTCCTCTTAAAATATTCACACGTCACAAAATCTCAAGCTTGCTGGATGTTTGGAACTCCGAAATTTCTCCAGACTATTACAAAGGAAAGTTATTATTTGCAATAATAGTTTTAAGAATTGGAGTGGGTTAGACCTCTATCACTGTCTTTATTTGGTGAGAGATGATAGTGTTTTCTTTCAAATATCATCTCCCTGTGTTGCTAAATAAGATGGGGTCGCAAAATGATTAATCTCTGCTCTTGTTTCACCATAATTATTTAGGGTTTTAGTTGGAAAGGTAAGCAGTAAGGGTAGAAAGAAGGATAAAATCGTGAGTTTGAGCTAGTTCGGAAGTAGTTTTGTGGCAAGGTCAATTTGTCACAAGATGGACCATATTGCACAACAACAAACTTATGCAGGACAGGATAAGGCGGTTTAAATACGCTAGAAAAGAGGATGCGGGGTGAGGAGGTATATTAAATATATTATTATCTGTTTAAATTTTGATGTTAGTTTTTTCTCTTATCTAATATGGCGAAATTCTATCTTTTGCTGACTAACCGACGGGACCTGCTGCTCACTTTCTATTTAAAGGAGATCATGTAATCTTGATAAATTACCAAGCCATTCATCCTCGTGATAACCTAACCATCCAAAAGCAGGAAAAGTATTACTCATCAATAAAATTAATTAGAGATTTGAATAACTGATAATAACTTAAAAACTTATATGCTGGTGTATTTGTACTTTTACCTTAATTTTTTATTTAATTAACATAAGAATGATTCTATTACTATAACATGCTGTCTGTATAATTCCTTCTTTACATCCAAATCTGAAAAGCAAATGAACTTGTGTTCTTTCTCTTCACAGAAGAGGAAAACAAAATACCAAAAAAAAGGAGAAATGGATGTTGTTAACACTTACAAATACGAGATAATTATATCCATAAAATAAAAAAGAAGAAGAAGAAAAAATTAGTGTACTATGGTCTATACCTAGCCTGTTTTTTCTCTGACTTATGCTTATTGGATGATGGGGGGATTGTCATTTCAACTAAAAGCAAAAGCATTCAACATAAATAACACTGAAACAAGAAAAACACTAAGTAGGCATTTTACCATGTAATTTGGAGTTTAAATCTAAAATTTTAATTTGAAATCAGTGTTTAGTAAAATATTTAAATAAAATTCCAATGTTAAATTAAAATTTTGATTTCAACCCCTAATCCTACTAAAGGTGGATTTTCAAGTTTTCAACTCTAAATTTTAAAGTTTATATTTTATAGAAAAAATAAAAATTTGTAGTGTTAAATTTTGTTAAAAATTCATGCTCGACGTGAAGAGATTATTCGTATAATGTGTGAGAATTATATTTAAAAAATTAAATAGTGGATTTTTATTAAATTATGCGTATTTGAACGTTTAAAATAGCATGTAATCGCAAGAATTTATTTATTTCACTTCGAATGAAGAAATTAAGAATATTGTTTCCTGATATCTCAATTGGTCAAATTCGAAATCAAGTGTCTTCTTTTGATGAATGATCAAAAAAACCACTTTAAGTAATGAAATTTTATTCATATTTTGAGACCAAAGAACTCTTTTGCTATTAAAATATCCTGAATTATAATTTGTTAATTTGATAACATCCTAAAAATTAGAGAAGTTTTGATACGTGTGATTTGTCGTTTCCTGCTTTACAAAGGGACAATTGATATTCAGGAATTCACTTTTGATAGCAACATTTAGTTTTTTGTTTTTTCAACCGCCCATTACCCATAGTGCTGCAAAAATTCTTTTATCCTCAAATTCACATAACTTATTGTGATAAGATTTAAGTTATATACTGATAATACAATAAGAATCTTACACTATTTTTAAAAATTTAATATGTTATGAAACAAATTTATACTTTATTATATAGAGATGTAATTACTTTTTAAATAATTAATGAAAAATGTTGGACATGTTACGTAGAACTTCTTTTGAAATCTGAACTACAGTTTATGAATATCATCAAACAGAAATAGATTCAGAATTTGTTATAATAGTCGATCAACTTTGCCATCAAAGATTGTAATAGAGTAAATATATTTTTTTAACTTCTTAATTAAAAATTTAAATTTGAGTTTGAGAAAAAATTAAATGAAGAAAATTCTAATAGAAATGAAAAAAAAAGGTCAATACGTTAGGTAGTAGTCCACTACTTGATGATTAGGTCAACTAACAACGATTTGAGTTCCCATCGAAAATTCAAATTAACTAGATAAAGTGTTGTAATTCCTAGAGATTAAGATTATGGCATTGACGTCTTAATTAAGTTATTCCAAAATTCCCTTTTATTCTATATCGGAAAATATAAATACATGAAAAGTTTTAATAGTAATTTTAACAATTATTCGTTATAACAACATTTTATTATAACGATTTAATTTTCTTCAGAATCGATTTTTCATGTTATATTTTACTTCTCTATAATAACATTCCACCTATAACAATAATGACGTTCAGTATATAGCGAGCGGTACACGCTTGATAAAATTACCTCTCTATGACAGCCATACAACAATAATATTTTGTTAGAAATATACTATTTATAAAAATAAATATTAAAATATTTATTGTAATCATTAATGACATACCCATAGTAAGTTTTAAGTATAAACATCTAAAAGGAATTTTTTTTTATGAAAATAGTATCACCGGTTATGATCGTAAGGAAAGGCTACATATGTTTGTCTTTTTTTACATTCACAATTTTTTTCCTCTAAATTTTTATTAAATTAGTTTACAAATACATTCCTTGTTGATACATAAAATTATTAAATTAGTTTTTTATGTATTTATATTTATAACAGCTAAACAAGATCGAAACGTTAAATAACAATACAAATATATAACAATCATAAAATTTTGAGATGAAGATTTGACCGTATTTTAAAACTTAAAAAAAGAGTTACTATTACACATTAGTCACTGTGACTAATTGTAGCTATGAGTAGTCCTTATTGCAAGGAAATACAACAAAAAGCGGCGAACTTAGCGAGGGTCCATTAAACTTCACGATATATATTTGTAACATGTTTGAGTCTATCGTCAAAGACGTGCGGTTAAAAATAAGATGGGAGTAGAAATTAATTACATTTTATATCATATTGTGTAGTCATGATCTCAATATTTTTAGAACAAAATTTCTTCAATATAAGTGAAAACAAAAGGAACATAAATAAATAAACCTTTTTGGGGGATTAAAAAAAGATAATATTTTTATATATTAAGTAGCATAGAAAACTGTCCAGAATTACAGTTTAAAATATTAATTTAGTACCTTACAATATAATCAAATAAATTTAAAATTCTTGCATTTTCCGCGAACTAAGGCAAATTAAAGATTTAAAAGAAAACTTATACACAATAATGTAGTAGTACTAATAATTAACATACATGAATACAAACATTCAAAATTAAGAAGGAATATCTCGATCAACATTGACTAATTTACCCACTATTGTTCTTAATAAGATTCATAATAGAAAGTGCTATTGCAGATAACTGGAAAGTAATTTCATTTCTCTCTGTTAATGGTGACGCAGTATCATTTTTCTCCTTAAATCCGTCTTCACATGTCGTTGCAGCATCTATAATTGAACTTATTTGTACGTTCGCATCATAATATTTCTTCGTAGCGTAACTCTTAGTAGCAAGCTTGGTAGATGTGATGGCGTCTGAATAAAGCTCCAAACAATCCCTCAAACACTCCCTAACATAAGGATCCAAATTATTGTCCATCAATAATATCTTAACTTGAGACATCGTGTCAGTTGCGTTGTATCGAATTAGCCTAATGGATATCTTACCGAGTCCCCTGAGAGTAGCATATTGACTGGCCGGATCTGCTTGTAGAGATGAAGTGCAAAAATCATAATTAATATTTGGATCATCTTTTGAACATGATTTGCAAGTGTTTTGGATTAAGTTCTGGCTTGTTGAGTCATGAAATGTTAGGAAAAATAAGGAGAGGAATAGAGACAGAGGAAGGAAGAAAGAGGAAAGAGTCTTCATGTTTTTGGTTGTTTTATATGACATATCCTTTCTTGTTAGGTGGTATATATTTATAGTTTTGAAGGGGAAGAAGTAGAGTATAACAAAGTATAGGGGTACGAAAACATGAATCGCTCAATTTGGACAGGATATATAACTCATTTATTTTGTCTAATTCTGCTCATCTAAACTTGCCACAAAGTGCCTTCACCATATCAAGTTTCATAACAACATTGCTTCCCTTGTTACTCTTACAGATATTCTCAATAATTTTCTGACCTAAAAAAATATTCTATGTAATTAATCTCTTTTGGTTTGGAGAGACTAGATTTTTCAACATAAGATTTAATCTTAAGGAAGATATTGTGTTTTAGTTTTGTTGCAATCTTGAGCTGTTGAGAAGTCATTTTCTCTTTGATTAATAACACTGTAGTGTCTTTTTTAGAAACTTTTGATGCTAAATCCTTAATCTTATTCTTAATCAATTGTTTATGACAGTCTTTCATGACTTTAATGTTAATGTTAATTCCATACGTCATCTGATGTGTTAGTACTAATAACTTGGCTTATTGAAGCGTAATTGACAGTATTCATTTCTATATTCATATTGAGACCAATCAGGTCATATATTCTGACATTTTATCTCAGTTGGACGAGTGAATCTTACAGCCAAACTTACTTTGATTTGCTTGTTAAGACACTTGGAAGGATTTTCTTTGCTTCCTTTTAACTTTAATTTGTTAGTAGAAAAAAAGGAAATGTCCATTTTGGGACAAATAAAGACAGGGAACTAAAAAGTACCTGGTAGCTGAAAATGTAAGATTAAAGGAAAATTCATTTATGGAAAGGGATATTTTAGCACTTTCAATATAAATGGTGGAAATACTTATGTTATATTTGATTCTTTACTATGATTTATTCCTTTCACATGCATCCCAATGTATATTTATGATTCTCTTCAAACCTAACCTTCAAAAGCTGAAGAAAAAAGAAACTTGTATGTGTAAAAGTTAATTGAGGAACAATGATTGATTTTAAACAAAAATTATCACATATTTTTAAAGAATGGTGACATTTTTCATTTTTTTTGCTGGTAACCTGATAACAATGCTGAAAGGTTTATTAATGATAGAATATTAAGTGAAGAAGAAAGAGAAAAGACTGCAAACTGAAATAGAGGATTGAAATTATGCTCGCCTTAGCTTTGTAATTTCTGATTTATTGATACAAAGATCACGTCATTATGTGGTGATAATTGAAAACAGAAAGATATGGGAGAGCCTTTGTTAGAAAAAATAAAAATAGAAATACTGCAGTAGGTGCTAGTTGCATGTAATTAATTTTGAAGCTAATAACTCTTAATTAATTAGGATGGATTGGATGGGTGAGATTTGGTTTGTCACCAATGGTGTAAAAATAGATTTTGTACAAACTTTGTTTGACTAGTATATGAAGAATTAGAAGTGAAAATAACTATTGTACCTACTAGTCTTCAAGCATATTCTCGAGCACTTGTAATATTATTCGTAAGATTTATTATCGAGAATTGTAAATAGCAATTAAGGCTACAATTAAGAATATTTGAAGGGTGACAAATTAATATGCTAATTTTTTGGCGAATGTGCAAAGGGGATTTACTAATTTTGGTCGTGAAAAAAAGCGATCAAGAATATATATTTTTTATTTTAAAGTCTGTTGGAAATCATAGTTCTATACTGGTAGAACAACAGAAGGAAAGAAAGGTTGAAGACGATGAAAGTTTGAATTATATGAGGAACAATAAAGAAGAAGAATTATACAGTTGTTTTTTTTCCTGGGCTTCTTTATTATTGGGCCTGCTCAAATGCTTATTATGAAGAATGTTCAAGATATCTAGGCTTAACATATGACATCCTCAACATAACTACCGTGTATATCATTACACCTAGCAATTGACACTTTGTATAGATAAATTTTTTCTTTAGATTTCTATAAGCTGTACAAAATATAGTTAGAGGTGGTTACTTAGTTTTCTTTTGTGCATTTTAGTCCTCAGATTACATGCTTAAATAAGCAACTCTTTGTATAGATTTACACAGAGAAGAAATACAGAAAATTTTCCAAAACTTGTTCTTCAAGAATTTCTATGAATTCTTTCATGGTATCAGAGCAATTCTAAGGGAAATCCTTCATCTTCTCTCGATCATTTTGCTGTTTTTTTCATTCTTCTGTAGGAACGAATGGCAACTGAACCTATAACTGAAAAATCCTCTTCTTTCGGTGAGAAAATCACTGATATGATTGATCTAAATCATCCCTACTATCTGTCTGCATCAGATTCACCTGGAAAAAATTTCATTAACATCATTTTTGATGGAACTAGCTATGAAAACTGTAAAAGAGGGGCTTTAATTTCTCTTTCAGCTAAGAATAAACTCTGTTTTGTTGATGACAAAGCACCTGTTCCACAAGAAGACGCACCTCTCTTTGAACAATGGAGAAGGTGCAAAGAAATCTCTGAAAGTGTGATTTACTGCTTCACTGCTTCAGATCTGTGGAATGAGCTCCAAGAGAAATATGGCCAACCTGATGGGGAAAAGTGTTTTCAGTTACAAAGAGATCTTAACAATATAACACAAGGTACAAATAATGTGGCTGCTTATTTTAACAAACTCACGAAACTATGGGATCAAATGAGGGTTTTAAACACCTTCATAACTTGTGGTTATGAATGTAAGTGTGGTGCTAGAAAACATAACAATAAGATGAATGAGGATATCAAGTTGATGCAATTCCTAATGGGTGTAAATGAAATGTATTCAGGATGTAGCGTCAATATTTTAATGATGAAATCCCTCTACAAATCAGGCTTACTCCATAGTTTTACATGAGAAATCTCAAAAGGAAGTGCATGCTGCTAGTCTAATTTGCCAGATTCAGTAGCTTTCAATTCATTGAGATGGAATGAATAGAAGAATAATGTTGTACCTAAGACAAACAGTCAGCCAACAACAGGAGGTTATCAAAGCACAGGGTAGAAAAATAACCTGTATTGTACCTACTGTAAGAAGACTAATCATGTAAGACTTAATTATTACAGGTTGATTGGGTACTCTTCAGATTTCAAGTTCACAAACAAAAGAAAGAAATCTTACAACAATGTAAAAGTTAATGTAATGGCTACCTTTGAAGATAGTTTTAATAATGTTTCGGAGGAAGGAAACATGAAAGTTGAGCATTCTTGGGAAAACTATGGGGGCAAATTCCATATCCAGTCTTATAAAATGCACAGGGTTTCACTATGGATCAATGCAAAGAACTGATTAAAATGTTTAAACATGTTCAAAGTGGAAAATCCAAAGCATCAGGTCCCGAAAACCATTATGCTAATATGATTGGTATTGTTTATGCTCTACACATTTATTCTTCCTGTTTCACTACTCTTCGCTCTAATTCTTGGATCATAGGCTCAGGTGCTTCACAATGCATGACTTGTGATATGTCTTTGCTGCATGACATCAAATACCTCCCCAATCTCATCTTTGTTACTTTGCCTAATTCCTATAAGGTTTCTGTCACTTGTATAGAAATAGTTTCACCCACTCCTTAATTGAAGCTTCACAATGTCCTATATGTACCTTGTTTCAAGCACAATCTTCTTTCGGTTAGCCAATTTGTTGATCAAACTGATCTTGGTATTCTTTTTACTATAACATGTCTGCTTTCTTCAGGACCTTTCTCTCAACAGGAAACGAATTTTTGGTGAAGCAGCTGCAGGACTTTATCTGCTAAAAGATAACACATCAAGTTCCAGTGTCTTTCCTATTGAGTCTTCTAATTTTGAGTCTTGTTTAGTCCCACCTAAAAGTTATGTTCAGTCCAAAGTGTCTTTATATTCTGAGTCAGTCAAGTATCCTGTAGTTTGTACTGATGACACTATGAATGCAATGAATATTTCTTCTGAATCTTTTGACTCTCAGAGACTTTGGCATTATAGATTAAGGCATTTATCGTACAATTCTATGAGAACTATAAAGGTTATTCCTCACTCAGATCCTAAGAAACATGTTTTTCCCTTGTGATATTTGTCCTATGACAAGACAACATAGACAACATAGATTACCTTTTCCAAACAGCCATATTTCTTCCAAGAAAATTTTTGAATTAATACATATAGATACTTGGGGACCTTACAAAATCCAAACTTACAAAAGGGAGAAATATTTTCTAACCATTGTGGATAACTACACAAGAACTACTTGGACCTATTTACTATCTGCCAAATCTAATGCCTTCTAAATTCTCAAATCCTTTTTATCCTATGTTGAAAGGTAATTTGGAAAGAAAGTGAAAGCTTTTAGGCCTGCCTGATAATACCTATGAGTTGGATTTAGACAGCTTAGCTTCAGTTTATTTAACTCTCAACGAATCTCCACCAGACAACTTGTGTTGCTACCCCTCAACAGAATGGGGTAGCAAAAGGTAACACAAGCACCTCCTTGAAATTTGTAGGACACTTTTATATCAATCTCATCTTCCTACTAAGTATTGGGGTGAAGCCCTTCTCACTGCCACACGTCGATAAATCTCTTTCCTTCTAAGGTTTTAGGGAACATCAGTCCCCATGAGAGTTTGTTCAAGGAAACTCATTCCTATTCTCACCTCAAACCTTTTGGATACCTCTGTTTTGTCTCTACTTTATCTTCTAACAGGGATAAACTTGCACCAAGAGCTTTTTCAGGTGTTTTGCTAGGTTACCCTTCTGGAAAGAAAGGGTACAAAATCCCCAGTCTTCAAACTAGACAGGTTGTGATATGCAGAAATGTGAAATTTATTGAATCTATTTTTCCTTTCACCAAGACAGAACCTATGTCTAAGTTATTCTCTGGATCCTTTCACACAAATGAGTTTTATCCTACTCTTTCTATATATCCACAACACATATCATCTACTTCTCTTTCACCCACAACCCTTGAGGAACCTGTTGAAACTGTTCCTATTTCACCAACTCCTTCATCTTCTATTCTAATGACTTCACCCTCACCTGCTGATAACACCTTATCTGCTTCCTCTACTTCTAGTCCCACTAATGTGTTATCTCAGGTAGGAAGCTTTCGCAGAACGACCAGGAAATTTGTTTTTCCTTGACACATAGGTGACTTTATTTGTAATGGTGCTTTTACTGTTATTTCACCTAATGCTTCATATTTTCCTCTTGATTCCTTACCTTATTCCTTTTTGAGCACTCACAATCAAAACATCAACAATGCTATAACTGAAATCAGAGAACCAACCATCAAGCAGCTTCACACCCTGGCTGGCAAAATGCTATGAAACAGAAACTCGAAGCTCTTGAGTCCAATTCTACTTGGGAAGTAATTGATTTACCACCAGGGAAGAAGCCTTTACCCTGCAAATAGGTATACAAAGTGAAGCTCAAGTTAGATGACAGTTTGGAAGGATTAAAGGTACGACTAGTTGTAAGAGGGGATATACAATGAGAAGGGACCGATTACACCGAAACCTACTCACCCGTCGTGAAACTCACAACTATTCGTTGTATTCTCAGCATTGCAGTCAAAAGAAGATGGCCCCTCTTTCAGCTCTATGTGAACAACGCCTTCCTCCACAGGGATCTTAATGAAGAAGTGTTTATGAGATTTTCTCCTGGTATGACATCTTCATCTCCATCCTGGATCTGCAGACTGCATAAGTCCCTTTATGGACTTAAACAGGCTTCGCGGCAGTGGTATGCCCGCTTATCAGCAGCCTTGGGAACTCAAGGTTATTCAACCTCATTGAATAATTACCCCTCATCTTAAAATCTTCAGGAACTCTCACCACGTTGCTGGCTGTTTACGTCGATGACATCCTATTGACGGGGAATAATCAACAAGATATTGATGAGATAAAAGTTCTTCTGAACACAGAATTCAAAATTAAAGACCCGGGAAAGGCGAACAACAGAAGGAAAGAAAGGTTGAAGACAATGAAAGTTCAGATTATACGAGGAACAACAAAGAAGAAGGATAATGCAGTTGTTTTTCTTTTTCCTGGGCTTCTTTGTTATCGAGCCTGCTCAAATGCTTATTCTCAAGAATGTTCAAGATATCTGGGCTTGACAAATTAGCAGCCCAAATATGACATCCATATCACAACTACTGTGTATAGCATTACACCTAGCAATTGCCACTTTGTATAGATAAGATTCTTCTTTAGATTTCTACGAGCTGTAAAAAATATGTTAGAGGTGATTACTTAGTTTTCTTTTGTGTATTTTAGTCCTTAGATTACATGCTTAAATAAGTAACTCTTTGTATAGATTTACATAGAAAAGAAATACCGAAAATTTTTCAAAACTTGTTTTCAAGAATATTTATGAATTCTTTCAAAGTCATATTGCTTTTTAAAAAAAAAATATCTCTAGTTTTTTCGACGTATCAAAAATAGATATAAGAGCCTCTCTTCAGGCATTCAAAATTTTTCTTTTGGAGAAATTAATGATTTTCTTTTACCTTTTAGAAAAGATATATGGGACTCCTAGGTTAAAAAGGATCTGATTCCTAATTCCATCCACACATATGACATATCTTTACTTTTTCGAAGTCTCTTTTCTTTTCGAATCATACAGGTGCTTTTACTGACACTCTGTTTG
>JACEIK010003296.1:80685-94775 GCA_018107945.1 Datura stramonium | reverse complement strand
ATATTAAGAAGATTCCTTTTTTGTTTGATAGAGTATGTTATATACATATCCATAGTCAAGGAAAAAGGTGTTATCGTATTAGGTAATTAATAAAATTATAAGTAAATAAAAAAAATATTAAAATTCAGTAAGAATTGGACGGATTGAACTACGAATTATTGTTTAGATTATTTTAACTTAGTTTATCTCAAAACAAGTTACCTTTGAATAAATTAATAACAATATATTATTAATTTAGTCCATTTTGATTCATTCAAATTCAGTTCAATTTGTTCATTTGACACCGACAAGTTGTTTAGTTTGTAGAATAATGGAGAAGGGTGTGGATTTATTCAAGAAATGGAATAACCGGCTGATCATGATTTTGTTCTTAATTTATGTTACATGACTTTGTAGCAACCTTGAGCTGTTGAGAAGTCATTTTCTCTTTGATTAATAACACTGTAGTGTCTTTTTAGAAACTCTTGATGTTAAATCCTTAATCCTTAATCTTGTTAGTAAAATGTCGATTTTGTGTGGAATAAAGATAGGGAATTAAAAAGTGGTAACTAAAAATGTAAGAATTAAGGAAATTCTTGTATGAAAAGGGACTTTTTAGCAATTTTCAATGGTGGAATGGAAATATCCTTGTGATATATTTGATATATTCTTTATTATTATTTTTATTCATTTATTCTGTTATTGTCCATTGCAAAGTATGAGACTTAAATCTCACAACGATATAAAAATATACTGACGTGAGATTTATATAATTTTGAACTCTTTCATCTTAATAGCTATCTTTTGAGACATGATTATTGTACACATGCATAATCATAATATATATATATATATATATATATATATATATATATATATATATATCTTTCGTGATGAAACCACGTACTCAAAATCTGGGAAAAAAAGAAAAGAAAAGAAGCATGTAGGTGTAAAGGGTCGATTCTCTCCCAACCTGGTGAGGAACAGTGATTGATTAAATTGGTAACTTACTTGGAATATAATAGGAAAGTTTGTTGAGAAAAGTCTGAGGAAGCGGACATAATAGCACACAAACAAACTGGCTACAACATATGGTCTCTTTGTTAGGAAAACTACTACTCCTACACATTATCATCACTTGCTACCTGCATCTAATTTATTTTGTGCCCATTCCTTTGAAGTTGTCACCTTATTATCTCAACTCAATCAATATTTGACCACTTTGAGACTCTAGTGTTTTCATGAAGAATACTTTTAGAAAATTAAATAAATAAATTATTTATTTATTTTTGATATATAGTATATAATTAAAAGACTTTATTTATTATTGATATATAATATAGACAAATAGTATTGGAGGTGAAGGTGTGAGAGTAAGGGTGTGGGGTGGTGGTGACGAGGGATCTGGTGGGGGTGAAGATGACGAGGTATGTTGGAGGGTGGAGGAGGCAATCGATATGGAAAGTCGTTTGTGAAATACATTCCTTACTCCCACTAAGAAAGTTATTTTCTTATTTTTAAGGAATTTATTTTTTTTTTTTTTAGAGAAAACGTTTTCAAATTTTTGTCAATAAACTTAAAAGAAAATAATGACAAATTAAAAACCTGTTCGAATTGATTGTTAAAAATTCTGATAAATATCAACGGCAAAAGCACTTTCAGGTTTTTATAAGATAAAGAGCAATGAAATAGGCATTAAATTTGCTTCTTAGTATTGGAAATTATGAATTTATTGGACAAAGGGTATTTGGAATTGTTTATTAAATTCCTAGTTAGGTTGCAAATTCTATTCAACAAGTTATTAAATGCTCAAAGTAACTTTATCGGGCCCCTAATTTTTTCAATTGTATACGCATCATATATATACACATCAACATGACAAGTTTGGTGCCTAATTAAGATGCACTTTTTGTTAAGGAAACTTTTCATTTTCACACAATGAAATTCATGAAGCACGTGTCTCTAGTGGTTAGCTTTTGTTAGTTTGTAACTACACACAAACAAAAAAAAAGAAATTTAAAATGAGAGACAAATAGGTTTGAATTCAAAAATTAACCATTGTAAGTCAAGACAAATGATATATGTTGTTGCTTTAAGCATAATGTATACATTGCACTTGTCAAAGTTTAACTAGAGTAGGGTTACACACAGCAACTCAAGGATTGCTGGAGAATAATCCTCAATTCGGGTCATACTATATTGTATGGGTCCTTTTACCAAATGCACTAATCAAGATGATGAAGGCTCACACCCTCTTTAAGAAAACAAAAACAATGAGGACCCGAGACAGGGATATCGTCTACTCCTCAGTAAGAAAAAATGTGAGTTTCAGAGAAATAGATTTGTGTCGATCAAAATTTTAGTGAAAATGAGAATTAATGTTAATCTCACGTCTTGTTATTAAATAACAAAATAAATTTGACCCTGATACTTTACGTAGCTCGGGCCATCAGCAGCACTTACTTTGTATACATGACAATTAATTAGTGCAAAAACAACTTAGTAAAAATTGCAACAGAAATTAGTTCTTTTAAGGCAATGTGATGTATAATTTTCCATCACTGCCTAAAGAGTTGGATTTGATTCTCCATTTCACCCAAGTTATTGTTGCTTTTAACAAGTGCCTCATATTATTTTTTATCAGAGAAAAGGAAAAAGGAGAACAGGTTTTTCACTATTAAAATTTGAGTGACATTGAACGATTCACCATGATCATAAATATTTTTTAATGAAATATTTTCATCATTTTATTTATATAACATTGCAATTTTGCTCTTTAAAAACTGGCCAGATTTCGATTTTTCATGGAAATAATAAAAAATCGGTTGTATCAATTTTTTAATGCTTTTGTGGAAAAAACAGACACCCGTCGATTTTAAAAATTTAATTCTTTTTTATTATTTATGAAACGATGAATTAAGTGAATTATTTGAACCGACTTAGTCTATTATTTTTTCTCTCCCAAAAAAATTTTATATTGTTTTTAGTAGTGTCCCTTTCTTAATTTCTTTTGTAAAACTTAAATAATTTTTTGTTTCTACACGTTTCAAATGCATAGAGCATTTGAGCCCCTTATTAACTATGTAAAGTAGCAAGATTATCTAAATTGCTCAAAGTGGCTGATGAAGATATTGAAAATTGTACTTTCTAAAGAATTTCGAATCACTAAAAAGAACTCACTTTTTTGTCGAATTGTGTATACTGGATTATGGAAAGATGATGCTAATTATTAGAGTAGTTTAATATAGATTAGAAGTTTAATGAATCGGTTCAGTTTAATTCATAATTTAATAAGATTGGGTTGGCGTTTTGAATCTTAATTAAGAACTAGACTTTTTAATCGGCCGAATAAAATCTGCTTGTCAGTAAGGTTTGAATAAATTAGTTGGAGTGCAATAGTGAGCAAGATAAAAAAGGAAAAAATTACATAATTTAGCAAATGTTAGCCCCTTGTATTACAATATATAACAACACTTTCAAAAAATTACAAAAAATAGCAAAATAATTACACAAATAGTTTTTGATGTAGTTACCCATGTGTGAACTTTTAACATTCTCTCTCCAATCTCATTGGCAGTATTTACTCCAATTCAAAATACCTTTTCTTCATCTTCCAAATCTCCAAATATTTCCTCTGTGTTTCTCTCACGATTTTATTTGATTTTTATTCGATTTCCTTTCCACTATTTCGTGATTCTTGTGTAAATTTTACGATTTTTACTTCATAATATTTCATATATAAACTTTTTCAATATATTTAAATTTTAGGTTTTATCAAAGTATATAATCTTGCTTAAAATGGTGGATGAATCACCACAGGCTAACTTAGAGGTACATCATCTAATGAACAATCTATATACAAGATTGTCTATCGTTTGATACGTGCTTTTCACTCCAAGAACAACACACTTGGTACAAGTGCCGCTTTACGTTGTGATACATTCGAGAGGAGGTCCAAGGAAGAAAGGAAGAAGAATTGATACCTTTGCCGATTTTTTCAAACTTTTGTGTGTCTTTGTGTATCAATGACGAATCGATATATGTATCGGTATCAAATTACGATAATCGAGTGTTATGTTAATCTTGCTTGTGTCTATAAATACATTGTACCAAGTTGTTATTAGTATATTAATTTTTTCATGATACATGAATATAAAAAAAATACCCCACATTGCTTATCAATACGTAATTCTTTTTTAAAAAATATGCGATAAAAAGTTGCTCAATTCATTAATTTCAAATTCTAAAATAAAATAAAAAGTTAAAAAAATTAAAAAAATTAAAAAAATTTTTTTAAAAAAACTTAAATTGTATACATATAATGGGTTTACGTACATTAATAGTTTACAGATACATTCATATATCATCTTTTCCCATTGCTAATGTATCCATTTTTCTTATAAGAATAACAAATATTTCAACAATATTTGATTTCAGATACAATTTTTGTATCCATTGAATTGATTGAACCACTACTTAGAACTAAGAATCGGCTGAATCATCACTATATTAAAATTCATGATAGCACCATTTTTCTCAACATTATATGAAATATTGATACATAATGGATACAATGCAAACTCTGCATTAGAATTTCTTTAGCTCAACTTACAATCTCACTCTCATATTGTTTTCATCTCCATTGGTGTGGAATTACCTTCCAACGTGTATCTTATCTCAATTTTTTATCTTGTATAAATAATCCCCAATTGCTTCATAATCGCTCAACAAGTCCATCACTCTGAAACATAATCCCAGACGATGTTTCCATCATCATAACCTTTATATTCATTATCCGGAGTCCACTCACACGAATAATGAAACAATACCATTATGTTGGACATATTTTTCTAAGGGTTTGCACATTGATACACACCAAAATATGTGATAATTTGAGCTATACCCAAACGATAATACACCATAAAGGAGAAAATTGAAAAATCAAAGATTTCAAAAAATCTTATTTTTTGGAACTTTCGTTCTTTGTATTTGAAGTCTTCAATATTTAGAAAAAGATTCTCGGTATCGGTAAAATAGGGAATGGGTTGCACTAATTACGCATACTTCCATTATTATGTGACGAATTGACTTACAATAAGAAGTTATTTAAAAAAGGATTTGATACTTTAATACAATCTCGAGTCCTTAAACAAAAAACGGTATCAAGCGGTAAAAAAATTGCTAATTAATGTAAATTTGATAAATACCGCTATTTTTGTAATTATTTTATTACATAGTGTTATTTATGAAAATTTCTCATAAAGAATTAATTAAAAAATAAAATATAGTACTAAAAATAATCGGAGAACTCTAAACATAAGGTCTACTAAAACCATCATTTTAATAGATGGAATATTGTCATTGTCTTTGTATTTTACTGTGATCTATTGAAATAAAGAAGCTGGGTGAATAACATTTAACTAGTTGTCTTGTTATTCATTAACTATTTAGTTTTCTTATTAATATCTCTATTTGGTTCCAATAATATCATGTCAAAAGAGTTATTCGGTTTCACATAAATATTATGTTCAACAAGATCGTGTTTTCTTGATTTAAAGTAAAGATTTGATTATGTTTTCAATCTTAAAATCATGATTATTTTATACAAATATACATATAGTGACAACGTTTTGAAAATTAAGCTCCAAATAATATGGAGCCAAAATTTTATCTTAGCGAGAATTAATTTTTCAATATTTAACTGCACAAATTAGTGGCAGCTTATTCAAAAGTCGCTGCTAACAATTAACCTTTTTAGCGACATAAACGGTCGCCGCTAAATATATAGCATTTGTAACAACTATTAAGGTCGCCACTATATGTCGCTACTATATGTCATATTCTTGTAGTGCAAAGAGTATGCGATATATAATGTCATTCTTTGTTATAGGTAAGAATGTTGTTATAGAAGTAAAATATAATATGAAAGCCGGCTTACGAAGAAAATTAGGTTGTTATAGTGAAATACTATTATAATGAAGAACTATTATAACGAGCTTTGACCGTAGATTTTCGATGCACAATTCATTGGATCGGACTGAAAATGAGATTTCAATTCATAATTGATTGAACAATTGATTCGACTCTAGGACGTGTGTTAGAATAAATCCAAGTCCCTTGGCCTTGTACGCACTATGGTTGACAATTAATCATGGCCAGTTTGCTTGAAATAATAACTCATAATGCTAATTTACTATGGTCTTTAATTCAAGTATGTAAATTTCATGCCAACTAGCTAGCTTTTGTGATGCTTAAAGTTGAAAATACTTTAAATCTACCTATATTTATAGGCAATAGAAAATTGACTAGTTGGTTAGCAAGAAGAAATTGGGATTCTCGAGGCATCTCGCATAGTTTTAAAAAAGAGAGAATTTAAGTAAATCATTCTCTCGGAGTTATTCTTATAGTGATTACTAAGAGGATCAATACTCTTGGAGCAATTAGATAAGTTAAAACAAAAGGAAAATAAATAAATAAGTAAACCTTTGCTTTCTCTTTTTTTTGGGGGGTGGGGGGGTGTTTTGCTAAGAAAGATAATATTGTCCAGAAAGATAAACATTGTTTGGTATAACATGTCATTTCTTGTTAGGGGATATATGTATAATTTTGAAGGGAAGAAATAGAGTATAGCAAAGTACATGGGTGATAAAATTAGATTATGGATCCATCAATTTAAGTTTCGGCAGGTAATTAATGATCAAATTTATTTAGTTCCTTAATCTATTTTGATATGTTCAATTTAATCCATGTAAAAATTGGATTGCTTTAATTTGTATTAAATATGTTATCCAAATTGGCTTATGAAAAATGTTGTCAAGATATTTTATAGATTTTTTTGTTTGATATACATAATAAAGAGAAAAAGTGTCATTAGGTAGGTAGTAAAATGTATTTTTAAAAGATTAAATTAAAACTTAGTAAAAATTGAAAGAATTGGGTTAAGACTCATTGTTTAATCAGTTTTGACTCAACTCAATTAATATTTGAGCAATTAATTATTAGAAACATTTATTAATTCAATTTATTTTTAACTCTCATTTAAATTTAGTTCAACCAACTCATTTAATATGCCTAGTTAAGTACAAGTCTTTTGCTTTATAAAATAATGAAGAAGGGTGTGATTTGACATGAAATTGGTTATCTGACTTTATTTTTTTGTCATTCAAATGAACTAGTTTTTAATTTTACCCCGCAATTGAACTTATTTTAGTGGGACATAAATTCTTTTAGAAACTAAAATCCGTGAGACATAATATAAAATATTATAATACCAAAATTAACAGTTAGCACAAAATAGAAGCAAAAGTGCATTCAATCCGTAGTTTAATTTATGGAATAACCGGCTGATCATGATTTTGTGCTTAATTCATGTTTTATGGCTTTGTCATAAGACATTGTGTTCTAATTTAATTTGTTGCAATCTTAAGCTGTATTTTCTGTTGATTAATACTGTAATAATGTCTTTTTAGAAACTCTTGATATTAAATCCTAAATCTTATTTCTTAATCAATTGTATATGTTAGTACTAGCTTAATAACTTAGCTTTGAGGCGTAATTGGTGGCGTCCACAACTGCACTTCTATCTTTTTTTAGTTGATATTTTTACTCGACACGATTATCTCTGTTCGACGAATAAATCTTATCATCAAGTTTCTACTTGCTAAGTCACTTGAAGAAATTTTCTTTTGATACAGTAAAATTTAAAAATCTTTCGTATTTTTGATTGCCAATCTCCAGATGCAAATTCATTTAGCCTTGATAGCTTCCTGTAAAAATATTTACAATTCTGGATAATAGCTTTTAGGAATAATATTAAGTTTGAACGCAAGTAGGTCGTTATTTTCACTTCTAATTCTTTATATACCTGTTAAATTGAGATATGATAAGTCGACAAAGTTTGTACAAAATCTTTTTTATGCCATTGACGACAAACCAAATCTCATCATTCATCTTAATTAATTAATAGTTACTGCTTCTCTTTTTTAATTTGTTTATCTTAATTTGTTTAGTTATTTTCATGTAGTGATTTTGAGCTGTTATTTAAGCGTAAATATTTTCGTTTAAGAATATTTTTAGTGTAAAAAGTCTCAAATTCATGATCTTTTAACTCTTGTAATTTCTTGAGAAACAAAGTCATGACACGTAGGTTCGGGATTAGACCAACTACTCAAGAGCACTCATCCATAAAACCGATTGCGCGGTATAAATAATATAAAAGAAATGTAATCAACGTTTATAAAGAATCTCTCTTTCTTTTTTTTGATAATTTTTTAATTCTAGCTTTTTCACGTGTCATGTTTAAGATCACAAGATTAAAAGACATTTTGATATATTCGACATATCTTTAATTTTTATTCAACCTACTCGTGAGCTCCCATTAGCGAGTGTCGTCATTGAGAAGTGGAGGGTGGGCTACGCAATGAGAGGCGTTGGTTTACACTCGGAAGAGCCTTGTTTAGTGTGCAATAGTCAATGCACGATTACAATGACTCATACTTCTTTTAGGGGCGCTAAAGAATAGAATCTCACTAATTGAAAGGAAAAGGAGGGTTTAGATCTATTGAGATTCGCTTTCTTGATATGAAGAGATCTGCAATCGCAAAGGAGAGAGATCTGTTTTGTCCTGAGAGAAGAGATCTAAGCCTTATACTGCCAGTCAATAGATCAGCAAATGCGGCATTCACCCTTTTTCTTCATAAAATAATACCCCCCCCTCCCCTCCCAACTCTGGGTCTTTTTTCTTTTTGATATTTTTAGATTGACTTAAATTAATTTTTGAAATTAATTAATTTAATATTGAATATTGATGCAAAAATTTTAAAGTCTAAGAAGAACAAACAAAAGAAGAAGGAAAAAAAAAAAAAATACAAATAGCAATAGCACTTAAATGTCAAGTTTGGTGCCTAATTAACATGCACTTACTTTAAAAAATCAAAGTAAATTGGCGAAAATCAAATCAAATTATAAATTGAATTAAATTGATTTTAAAAAAAAATTAATATTTGATTTTTGTTTTCTAAAAAAAGAATTTAATTACATATTTTTAAATATTTGATTTTATTTTGCTTCTCATGAAAAATTCGAAGAAATAATCAAACCAAACCAATAAATTTTATAATTATTTGAATATACGATATTAGTTTGTCATAAATAATTTAAAGATTTTTTCTTTTTAATCATTAATTTGATTTTAGTATACTTTAATTCACATGCACTACAACATTTTAAAATTCTATTTCTTAAAAATATATGTCCAAACCCAACACTCTAAGTCTAATTGTCTATATGAGGTGTTGCATATTGCCGATTTTTTAATTTTGTTTGCTACAACATCCATCTAGTACTCTTCAATCATTTTCTCCTTTGATTTTGAAAAGGATTGACCACTCTATTTAAAATTGTATATTATTTCTGTGTGGATATTAGACATGTGAAGTGGAAGAACCTCTACACTTATGCAACTTTAAACATGCTAAAACTTTGAATAGTGTTGAAAAATAGAAGATTGATGCAGTAATCTTGTGATAGTAGAGAAATTTGTTGATTCCTAATGTTCACTTGAAATAATTGTCTCATGTCTTTGTTGTTTACTATTATTAATATATCATTAGCTAGTTATAAATCGAAAAATCGAACCAAATCAAATCAAATCGATGATTATTTATTTTATTTGGTATGATTTAATTTTAGAAATTTAAAAATTGACTAAATTAATTTAATTTTGATTTTAATCAAAATCCAATTACATCGAACCATGAACACCCTAGGCATATCAAAATATGTACCTAATGAACTATAAGTCAACACATTAGTTCTAAATGGTTGGATAATATTGTATGATCAATGTAAATTATAGTCAAACACTTTAAAGAGATTATTTTTAAAAAGATAAATTAAAAAGGCATATAAAACGAGGATATCAAGATGTAAACATGTTTAAGAGTCATTACAAACTTACAAGACATGAAGCAGAGTCATAATGAGTGCATGGAATTCATACATCACATATTGAAATATTAGGTCATAAGGTGTTAGTAATTTTTATCGCGTGAGACATTTACATGGAGTTCGGCATTAAAATAGTTAAAAAATTTTAAAATTTCATAATGAACACTGACATTTTTAATTTTTCAAAACGGACACCTCATTACCTCAATAATAAGGTTTTAATTTTCTTTAAAAGAATTTATATTTAAGAAAACCTCGTTAATTTTATTAAAATAATTCTTTTTTTCATTGTCACATTAAACAAAAAAAAATTTAAAAATTTAGAAAATTTCGATGATTGTCCAGGTTCCTTAATAAATTTTAAATAACTAGTTCACTAAGTACATAGTGCGCCTTTTTTAACATTATTTTATTATTAAATGCATTTGTAATACTTATTTTTGTATTATTTTTTTTAAAGACCTAATCAGATACTAGTATTTTAAATTGTGATTAATTAATAAAAAATAGAAGAAAGATTTTAGGTGGCCTTGAAAGAATATCTTGGGAACTTAAAAATAATTATATAGTCCCAAGGGAATATTTTATTGTTTTAAGACAACACATTTATCAATGTAAACAAGTTAATTCGGTGATTTTATAAATGTATCTCATAAAATAAAGAATAGATACCTTTGATACAATCTACAAATGAATATTATATCTGAAAATATATTTTTGAATTTGTATTAGTATATCAATAAACTTTAGAAAGTGTGTGTACAAAAAACGAATAAATACAAGTGATATAGGGGTAAATGAATACAACATTACTACATATTATAGTTTTAGTTGTTTGCATCTTTTATGTACATGTAGACTGTATTCGTTATAACCTAAATGTGCACATGAATACAAGTAAAATAAATAGAATGATACAAGAACGTAAATATAAGTATTACAAGTGAATGGATATAATTGATACAAGAGTGAATAAATACAAGCTCAATTAGAGTTTTTGTTGTTTTATATTTTTGTATGCACACAAACTATATTACAATCTATATTAATCGATAAAATAAATATTCATCAATTTTTGTATCTTTTGTATACATGTGTTTGTATTCATTGATAAACCTAAATACGCACATGAATACAAGTAGAATGAATGAATAGAAGTGATACAAGGGCGAATGAATACAAGCTCACTTAAAGCTTTTGTTATTTTACATCTTTGTATACACGTAAGCTTGTATTCATCGATACGGGGCTGTGATGTCAGTAAAATAAGTATTCATCGATTTTTGTATCTTTTGTATACATGTAAGCGCACTTTCATTGATACAATCTAAATGCGCAGATGTAGAATGAATTAGAAGTGATACAAGAGTGAATTAATATAAGTTCAATTAGAGCTTTGTTGTTTGTATTTTGTATACAAGTAAAAAGCTACACGTGCGTCGATATAGTTAATGCACCTTTGAATACAATATGAATACGGTTGTTTGATACCCTCCAAAAAAAAAAAACCGAGAAATGATGCGATTAAAATACGGTATAAAAAGGGAGAGAGAAGGAGAAGTAGAGAGAAAGAGCGAGAGCGGCGAGAGAGAGAAAGGGAGAAGGGCAAGAAGGTGAAAAGACCAGAGCGAGAGGAAAAAGGGAGAGAGAGACGAGGAGAGCAACAAGAGAGAGAGAGAGAGAGAGAAACAACGAGAGAGGGGGAGGGGGTGGCGAGAGAGATCTGAAGAGAGGGAGAGGTTTTTCGCCCTAAGAAGTTATTGCTATAAATTATAATTATACAACCTATAGCTATTAATGGTAATTAGTTTTCAAATGGATGCTATTTATGAAATTTCCTCTAATTCATTTCAGCCTATTAAAATTTGGGTTGATACTCAAATTGATTCATGAAAATCTTATTAAAATTATTTTAAATTTTTTAAAAAATTTAAATATTAAAATTATATATAACTTTTGTAATTTTTTTATTTATGCGAAAATTTAAAAAAATTCCTATTATTATAAATAAAGCAATTAAAACTTAGTAATAATTGAGCAGATTGAATTTTAACTCGCTTTAATCATTTCAACCCATGTAACTTTTGGGCAAGATCAATAACCCACTCAACCATCGGCATAATCTATTTTAATCTTTCAAATTTAATATAACTCGCTCATTTGACACCTATATAACCCATAGTAAGCAAAGTCGTCGTATGGAATGTATGCAAAAAGAAAAATGAGCTTTGGATTAGATTAGATGCAAGAGCAGAGCCAGAGTGATGCAAGGAGAGTCAATTGATTTTTCTTCATGAAAAAAATTATATATTAAATCTCTTTGATATAATTGTTTTTTTAAATCTCCTTACTTGTATTCTTTACTCTGCCAATAATTAGATGGATACATATCCACTGCATTAAAGGAGGACTAGTCAATTCCTGAAGACAAAATAATAGTTAGGTCAAGTTGTATACCAGGAATATGATATTTAGGACATGGACAGATTACCAATTAGTAAACTTGGGGGCTGATTTTACAAAGTTCCTTGGAGGAGACCTTGTATGCAATAATTTTGGACCTTCCATCTTATATCTAGTTGTTCAAGGCAGGTTCTAATAATAAGGGATCGACTTGCTAATTAATGAAACCATCTCTGTTCTTTCAATTGTGAGGTGATTTTTAGAAAAAATTAAGTCTGTTTATTTTAATGTGTAAAATTATTAGTTGAAAAGACATAAATAAAAATATAAAAGTATAAAAACTAGTATGTTGTGTTTAAATAGTATATGAAAATTAGAGTTAGAGTGTTAAAATGAAATAAAGTGGGAAATATAGTATCCAAAAATGAAAATAATATAAGTTAAAGGAATTGTAATGTATTTGTCCGTACCTTTATACACGTTCAGCCTATAGTTTTATAAAACATGACCAAGATATACACTATATATACATTCGGTAGTATATGATGTGTATATGTTGTGTATACTTAGCAAAAGATTAATTAAGGAAAAAAAAGAAGAATTTCATAAATAGCACTATATAATAAAATGATACAAAAAATAACAATATTTATCAAAATTACATTAAATAGCAATATTTTTGCTGTTTTGATATTGTTTTCTATAAGGATTGGTTGTATCAAAGTATCAAGCCCTTAAATACCTTCTTATTGTCTGTACATTGTTATACAATAACGAATCACTGCGTAATCGGTGCAAGTAAATCATTATTTAAGCGATACATGTATTAACTTATGTAATTAATTTATGATAGATATATCAGTTTATGTAATTAATTTATGATACATGTATCAGCTTATGTAGTTCATTTAGGATAGATGTATCAGCTTATGTATCATTACGTTGAAATATTAAGCTTGTGTAATTAATTTAGGATACATGAACCAATTTATGTAGTTCATTTAGGATACATGTATAAGCTTGAGATTGACCCTTTCCTTTGCTATATTCGAATCGTATCTCTACTATTTTCATGTATCTGTTCTTCACTTCTTTGCATGTATCATCTATTAATTTTTTGATACATGTATCTACGGTTATTGCTTTACCCTTACTCGATTTACTCTGTTCATTCACACATTTCCCGCATTATAATTGGGTCATGTTGGTCCTCCTCTCAGAATCTGTCTCAGCAGCAAGTGCACTTGTATCAATTGGTTGTTCTTGAGTAAAAATATATAGGTCAAAGGAGGGACAATCTTATAATATACCTCGGGTTATTCTTCCAAAAGATGAACCATCCACCCATTTTTAGCAATATTAAACCTTGATACAAATCTTAAAATTTTCAGATGTTAGTAAAGTTGATAGTATATGAAATTTGAATTAAGATAAGTGAAATAAACATCTCAAATCGTAAAACACTTATACAAAAATCAAGAAAGATTTGAAGATCTTTCGATTTTAAAACGGCTAAAAATCGTGTGAGGAATATCTGAGCAAAAATTGAGATATTTAGAAAGATTGACAAGCAGTCTTTGGAATTGAGCAAAATTAGGATAGTGGAATTGGAGAGGGAAGGTAAAAATATTGATACAGGGTATTCACATGGTAAAAAAATTATTTATGTAATTATTTTACTATTTTTTATAAATTTTTAAAAGCATTTTTATATATTGTAAAAATATAATAAGATTTGTTTAATTATGTTTTTTTTTTTT
>JACEIK010003296.1:18268-28550 GCA_018107945.1 Datura stramonium | reverse complement strand
GTATAATTAATTTATTAATTAAAACCATTCATACTTATTCCAAATTGTCTATACAACAAAGAACATAATATTTTATCTGTTGTTTTATATATTTGGTCATTATCAAGGTACTTATTGAGAGATTATTCAAGTATATTCCTTTTAAAATTGAATTTAAACGTTAAACTGTTCTTTTCTTATAATTTATTTTATTTCTCGAATAGGACCTTGGCTTGTAGATGAGGTCCCACTAAATATACATATTGTAGTTTTTTTTTTGGCAAAAATAAACATATTAATTTGAAACTTCACCTACTCTAGACTTTTTGGAACAGGCATATGACTAGATTTTCTTTCCAAATCCACAAAAATTATAGAGCTTTACATGTCTCTCTCACAATACTTGGTCTTAACCAAGTTGTATTATTTTTCGAATATGCTCTTAAATTATGTTTTAAACAAGAAAATTGACGGTAGCTTAGTTGGTTGGTTACTTAAACAGTAGCTTAGTATGAATATATCCAGAGAGACATCCAAAGGATTAACAAAAGATGCCAAACAAGTACCAAAAACAATGAGGTAGATTACATTTCTCTTCATAACTAAATTTAACACACAACTTCCTGCATTTCTTTTAAGAAGAAAAGAATGAACATTAACAACTCTTGATACAAGTGAAAAACAAAGCTATTGGTATCAAATAAACTATCGTATCAGATTGAAGTTTCTCAAAACTGTCTACAGAAGATGCTACAAAAGCCTATCTAGATTTAGCATTTTAGCTACATGTATCAAATGCTTTTCTTTTCAAGCTGAGGGTCTTTTGAAAACAGTCTCCTACTCTATAAAGGTAGGGGTAAGATCTGCGTACATCCAACCTTCTCCAGACCCCACTTGTGAAAGTACACTGGGTATATTGTTCTTGTAGCTACATGTATCGAATCCTCTTATGTATAAGCAGCAGCTGGTAGCATCTGAAAGCTATCTGCGTTAATCTAAATTAATAATCTGCCTCAATTGCCAGATCCAAGAGTACATCATTCCGAATGCACAGTATATGCTGATCATCATAAGAGGCAAAAAAGGAAGCCTCTCAGCAAAGAGGATAGGATGAACAAATTGTCCATATATCTCAACGGCCAGGAGACCTAGCAAGTATAATTTGCCAAACCATCCAATAATGAACCTCGTTTTGTCATATCTTGTCTGTTCAGTTTCATCTGCTTTTCTTTTAGTTGTTGTAAAATGAGAGGAGAATCCAATCCACATCAGTGTAGCATGTAAAAGCAGTAAGAGAACTTTAATTGGATATTCTTGGGCTTCAAATAATAGCGGGAAAAGGGAATAGCAGGACACTGCATGCACAGCAGAGTTATGTGTTAGTCTCCGGAAATAAATGTTACAGAACAGTACAAGACCCAAAAACAAAACAGAAGGAGAAGCAGCGGCACAACGACAATAGTAACCGAAAAAACAAAAAAAGGAAGAAAGCCAAGAAGATATATTGATGGATGTCCTATTCCATCCGCAAGGATTTCAAGAGCCCAGCTTAATGCAAAGAATAATTTTGAGGTCGGTCATGAAAAAACTGAGTCAAAGTTGGATAGCTCAAGAATACATTATCACAAACAAACTGGCAGACATACAGCCAAGTATAGAACATTTGAGTTCTTACTTATGGAGCGTTTCTAGTAATTCATTCTAACATTTGAGTTCTTACTTATGGAGCGTTTCTAGTAATTTATTCTAAAACTAATGCATTTTAGGCTAAAACTTAACACTGCTTATAGATTAACCCACTTCATACATGCTAATTTGTTTTGACAAATTTATTTGTAACCTCATGCAATTAAAACTCACAAGTATAATACCTGCAACATAATAGCGACACCAAAAGACACAAAAGTCAGATTATGAGGATCAAAAGGCTGTTAGATAATAGATATAAAAGCAGGTTTCTTTTGATTAAGAGAAAGAAACAGGGTATCAACATTGTCTTAAGACCATTAAATGCGATTCTACTAGGTCAAGAATAGATTCCACAGCTGAAGACTACTTGACGATACTGTTTTATAGAAAAAGAAAAAGAAAAAGACTACTTGTCTATAGTGGCAGATTTAATTGTAAAAAGACTACTTATCTGTAGTGGCAGATTTAATTGTACATTTGTCGAATCCTCTGTGGAGTTCTATCCAAGTAGATTAACTTAGGATACTCTCAGTATTACTTTTCGCTTTAACAAACCTTTATCCAAATAGTTTATGTCTCTTTATAATTTCTCAAATAAGACCACTTATACCAGAGGAATAGGAATCGAATATATCTTAACATCAAGGATGCTAGCGAAGTAATGGAGGTCTTTTGTTCATCAAAGTCATAGATATGTTTGCTAAGCAGAAATATGCAAATCACGTATGCCACAATCTGGTTTAATATCAAATCGTCTTACATTTTCCAGTAGAATTTAATTGTGCAGCCTAGTAGTCACTCAAGGTATTACTGATTCGTCATGTTAAAGATAAACTAGACTCACAGCAATTTGAAACATTAGAGTCTCATTATGTCTAGTATTGACATTAATAGTAAACATTGTTTGAAAGTAACACTTATTTCCATTATTTTCCAACTGAAAGAGCTCTGATTTTTGTACAGTCATATAAAATGAGCTATTCACAACAACAACATACTCAGTGTAATACCACAAGTGCGGTCGGGGAGGGGAGGGTGTAAGCAAACAGTACTTCTACCTTTATGGGGTGCAAAAATAAAATACGACAAAATAAATATAAGAAAGAATAAAAGAAACACCAATGTAGGAACAACTTCTAGAAGATGGTGGCAAACAGAAGAGTGACTGAACTTTACAGAAAGGTATATATATATATGAATTTATCTCTAAATTGAGATGGCTAAAGACTATCGGTAGCAAACAGTAGTGTGACTGAACTTTACAGAAAGATATATATATGAATTTATCTCTAATTTGAGATGGCTAAAGACTATCATATAAATCACATTGTAATACAAATTCAGGTCTTCCAGATGACTTCGATAGTTCAACCATCGCAAACAAGTGAGTAAGACAGGGAATTACCTATGGACAAATAGAAATAGTGTTTTGCATCTTCCACACTTTTAAAGGCAATGATGGCAAGGGGAATCACAAAGTGAAGTGAGGCTTTCTCATGGATATGCCAGCCAAACATAAAGCCGCATGTGTAAGCATAGGCTATCCATCTTGTAATCATCCTTGGTTGGGGATCTCTCCAAGCCTTTACAAGACATGGAGATATCGCAAGCAAGACAATACTGAAGGTAATAATGGGGGTAACCTGCAATATATAAGTCTGTGTAAGCATGGGCTGTTCACAAGTCATCTAACTAATATTATTTGATGATAGGTAACTCTTTTAGACTTTTACCATGTTTTATAATGTGTAAATTCCTAATTAGGGGTTAGTAAACGAAGTTACTGTTAACAAACAGGAGACACACACACCATATGTTGGATAAAGAGATTGAATGGGTATGCTTACTCTAGGTAACACAGCAAAAGGAGAGGAGTCCCCAACTAGTCCACCAGTGAATGAAGCTGTTGGTGCTTGGACGTTGAACCCCATTTTTATAAGCAAAAATGCTAACACTTTATCAAGAATTATATAGAATACCCAGAAATTTGGAGCCCAGTACGCATGACAGAGTCCCCTACCAAATGGAAACATCCGATGGAACACTTGCTGTATCTGCAACAGGGTTGAAAGCAGTTGGCAATTTGTTAGGAGATGATGGTATAGCACACAGGCAATGAGTTTCCTACTTTATCATACCATGCAATAAACAGAAAAAACACTTGATCACCCAAGGTTAAATTTAAGACAAGGTTATCTAACTGCAGCAAATTTTGAAGCATCATACTGATCAGGCTAAAAGAATGAAAAGAACTAGAAGGAAATACATTTCAGCAATCAACACCATGCTTCTAATATCTCTTGTAACTAGCTAGATGCAACTCATAGCACTGGACCAAATTTTATTAATATATGGATGTGTAGGCATATTAGGGAGATAGATTAGGAATGAGGATATCTGGGACAAGGTAGGAGTGGCTTCCGTGGTGGACAAGATGAGGGAAGCGAGACTGAGATAGTTTGGACAGGTGAAGAGGAGATGTGCAAATGCCCATTGAGGAGGTGTGAGAGGTTGGATATAGTAGGTACAAGCCTACGAGGAGAGGTAGAGGTAGGCTGAAGAGGTATTGGAAAGAGGTGATTAGACAGAACATGACGCGGCTTCATCTTACCGAGGACATGACCATAGATAGAAGGGTATAAAGGCAGCGGATTAAGGTAGAAGATCAGTAGGTACTTGAGTGTTATCTTGTTTTTCGACGGGATTAGGCTTGGTGGTGATTTGGAGCATCGTGATTGTCATAGTATTAGCCTTATTCATCTAGCTTCTTGCTTTTGATATCGGTTACCATATGTTATTTATTGTGTCTCGATGATCACACTATTTTGTTGTTGTGATTGTTCCTCTTCTGAATGCTCTATATTGTTTCCTTTATTAGTTTCCATGTTTCTTCACTGTTATTTTTTCTTTCCAATTTGCTATACTTGAGCCGAAGGTCTTTCAGAAACAAACTCCATCCCTCCACGAGGTAGAGTAAGGTCTGCATACAAAGCGACTTGTGGGATTTTATTGGATATGTTCTATTCTACGAGCCTAGAAATCTAAATGGAGCAACATGATTTTGTGAGGATCCACAAAGATGAATCCCACCAGTTCTTTTATAAGGTAAATTTAATTTCATTAATAGAGTAACAAGAAGGTACCGCAAACGGCAAAATAAGAGATTATGCATTACTGTTTTAATTATACCCCCAAGAATCCAAATAGCTTGAGATTGAGACGCTGGTGTTGTTCTTAGAGCCTAAATATCATCTTATTACTAGACACAATTTTAAAACTATCCATGCATAAACTTATAGAAAATAATATATATCCATGCATTCTTCATGAGTTAAATCTTCCTGCCAATGGAAACAAGACAATAGAACACCAGTAGATAACATCTAATTCTAGAAGCGATCCAAATATGGAACTATCAACTCACACAGAGAACTAAATATCAGAACTTTCAAATGGAGAAAAGATCAGAACTTTACCTGTCCATGATAGAGAAAAGGCCCATAAGCAGCAGCAAACACAGCCACAACTGCACTCCCCATAATAACCAATCTCCTAAACCCCCTAATCAACCCACCCCTGCAATAATGCCTCAACAAATAAACAAAATAAAGAGGAGCAGCAACAGCAAACAAATGTTTAAAACACAATAAAACGGCAAAAACAAAACCACCTAGCAAATCCTTCCCTTCCTCCAAAGCTGAAAGAGAAATTAAAAGAATTCCCAAAAGGAACCCATTATACTGAAAATGTAAATGGTCCACAATCATCAACCCAGGCGAAAAAATAACCAAAACCCAGATCAGACCTCTCTCTTTGTACCCCAAATTTCGTGTCAATCTATAAATACCAAAAACCAACACAAAATCACATATTATAACAGTAAGTCTTTGGAAAAGAATTGTTGATTGTGATTTATAATCGAGACCGTGGTGGAGATGAACCATTATGGGGTCCACAAGGAAGGCAAAGAAAGAAAGAAAATGCTCGAAATGGGCAAAGAATGGTGGGTAATCGAGGGTCCATGGGCTTGTTTCATCAGAGTACCACTGAGAAAGAGGAAGGGAGTGAGTTATAGCAAGCCAATTACGGTGGACTTCGAAATCTGTGCTGTGGTAAGCTGGGATGAGAAGGAGTTTGATGCATGTGGCTACAAGAGAAACCCATATGATCTCTGTGATGGGTCTGTTGGGTTTGGCTTTTGGGATCTGGGTTTGATGGAGCTGTTGTTTGTGGTAGTTCTTCGGGGGTTTCATGGCTTTGGGCCGACGGCGAAGTGGTGTTTGGGGGTTGAGACTTGAGGGGAGCTTGAAGAAGAAGGTGACATGTCAGCAATGGCACGTCATAGATTGTCCAGGTCAGCATCTAGCTGGCTTCGTTGTGTTGGGCTGGGTTGGATTTTAATTCGTTGGGTTACACTTGTTTTGACCCATTCTGACCCAACTCTTGAATCTTGATGGATAAGTTTGGGTCCAACCCAGCCTAGGGTTACCCAGGAACTTTCTAATTTCAAGTGGGTCATTTGCGGACAATATTAAAAAATATACCAGCATTTTTAAGTTTTCAAAATATAGCAATAGTTTTTTTATTAAACCTACCAACATATGGAAAAAAATAAAAATATAGTAAAAAATTTTATCCCTTAAATTACGTTAGCAGCGTTTTAGCTTATCTCTCCTTATATTTCTCTTAAACTATTTCTATCCACGTTTATCATATCAACGGGTTCTCTCTCAACATCTATTTTTAAACCCTTCAGAAGTAATTCTCTGCTATTACAAATATAAAAAATTAAATTATATATTATTTTTATTCAAAAAAAATGAACAACTATCACAAATGTAAATAAACCAAATTATATTCTGTTTTCTTTCAAAGAAAAACAAACAACTATAACAAATGTAAAGAAAAACAAACAACTACAAATGTAAATAAACTAAATTATATATTGTTTTCATGCAAAGAAAAATAAACAACTATCACAAATGTAAATAAATCTAATTATATATTGTTTTCATTCGAAAAAAACAACTAAAAATTCATTCAAAGAAAAATAAATAAGCATCACAAATATAAGTAAACCTAATTACATACTATTTTCATCCAGATAAAAATAAACAACTCTCACAAATGTTAAAAAATAAATTATATACTGTTTTCATTCAAAGAAAAATAACGACACATCACAAATATAAATAAACCAAATTATATACTGTTTTCATTCAAAGAAAAACAAACAAACAACTATCACAGACGTAAATAAACAAAATTATAACTATTTTCATTCAAAGAAAAACAAACAACTATCACAAATGTTAAATACCAAATTATATATTGTTTTCATTCAAAGAAAAATAAATAAAGGGTGTTATTTATGTGATAACGGATATCTTCCTAAAAAAATGCAAAAAAATTACGTCGCGCTATCCATGAATGATGAAAATTTGTTTTTTTATATTATGGTATCTTTTGTAATTAAATACTAACTTATGTAAATAGTAAAAAAATATTGATTTATATATTGTGATTTTTTTCTTGCATAAATATTTCGGGGTGATTTTCAATTTTTGCCAAAAAAAGTTCCTTCAATACTTTAAGTAAAAAATAAGTGGCCAAAAATATTTCTGACTCAGAAATAACAAATAATTTTCGTTTAGCATAAGTTTATATTTTCGTATTATAATATCATACCTACTTATGCATTCCTATAGAATTTGTGTCTGTCGAAGCAAAAAAATTAATTCAGAACTCACAAGTTACGTAGAAAAAGGCATAATTTATTTTCTATGAAATTTTATTGAGGAAGGCAAAAACTCTCTAAATGTATATCGAGCGATTTAGATACTACACAATTTATACCGAATAACTTAATTCCTACAACACTTATGTCGAGCGAAATTAGGTCATATATAAAGGTATTTTAGCCCATAATTTTTTATTAAATGAACAACATCAGCAAAAATTAAAGACCATCAATTTGAAGACACAAATTAAAGACCACCTCAAAATAGGTACAACCAGTACAAAAACATAATTTTAATTGGTTGGATTACACATTTTTTGGACTGTTTTTACCACCTTAAGGGTGTGTTTGGTATGAAGGTGTAAAACCCCGAAAGTCCTTGAGATCAGACCCCAGTATTGGATGAGGCTCAACAGAGAAACCAACAGAACTTGCCTCAGAACGAGTCAGGGAACTACTCGTTGGGAGACCTAACGGGTCATGGTCTGACTCGTGAGGAATTGTAAGGAAGGGATGGCAAGCCCAGTGGCCACGGACAACCTGACGAGTCGTTTTGCTTAGCAACGACTTGTTAGGTTGGTCGTTGGGTGGAGGATAGGGACCTTGGGTTAAGTCTTAAATAGTGTGGTTGATGGAAGGAGGTGACGAGTCGTTAGGTGTGGCAACGACTCATCATGTCGGTCGTTAGAAGGACGAAGTTGTGGTCTTTAGGTAGATCCAGTGTACCTAATGGGTTTGACGACGGGTCATTTGAGTGGACGACGACTCGTCACGTGAGTCGTGGCCTCAATTCGAAAAATTTTCAGGCTTTTCTCAGTGGTAGTTTGGTAAAATCTCACGCTTCCAGCTTTAAAGTGACGTCGTTTTGAGTATTGTTTAGGACGTTTTTAAGGGTTTTTCATGTCTAAACCCTCATTCTCTCAACTCTCATTCTTCTCCTCTCAATATCAAGGTTTTTTCTCTAAGCTTCAAGGTGCAATTTCGAATGGGATTTATTCTACTAGGTATGCGGGTCTTCAACAAGGATATTCTTGCATTCTTGTGCCCCAAAATATTTTCATTAAAACCTGTTTTCAATTAATCTAGAAAAGCATGACCTAGGGCTTGTATGATGAGAAAATTCTTCTATACTCTTCTTAAAAGCTAAAATCATCTGAAATTATGAATTTATTTGGAATGTAAATTAATGGGTTGCTTTGAAATGTGGATTATATATTGGGAATGCAAGAGTGTAGAATGTTCTTCATAAATTAGCTTGAGTATTGAATGAGGTTTATTTATTGCTCACTTGATTATCGTAGTAATTCATGAACATGATGGAATTGTGGAAATATTGTATGATTAATCCCTAATGACCCGATTATGACATTGATAACTATGTTGGGATGAGTTGGAGTTTATGGGATTGAGCAATTAAAAGTAAATTATGTATTATCACCATGTTTTCGATTTAATTATTTGAGTATGATTAGATTGTATATTATATTGATGGATTACGAAGCTTGGGTGTATTCTAAATTGTTTTTTTTTCTTAAAAAAATTATTTTCTAAATTTTTGAATCTAAAACGCTCATGGATGAAAAGTCCGTATAAGAAGTGATTTATGATAAATGTGAGATGATGATGAGCTTGATGATGAAAATCATGTTTCTACAACTACCATGATTATGTTGTTGTTTTCAAAATGAATTGATTAGGTCCAAGTGTGACGAAACTTTGGGTAAGACCCACATGTCGATTTAAAATGATGATTTTCTCGGAATAAGCTTACCACATTGTTTGGAGCGAAGTCTCCCAAATTTTATAAATATTAGCTTGTGGTATATTTTGAAATAAATGAAGTCATGCATCTATGATAAAGTATGAGTGGAATCTATTAATCATGCATGACCTTATACTACATGTTGAATGAGATGAATTCGGAGTTTGGAATGTCATGATAGTATAACGCGCAAGGTGAATCTATGGGATTCTCGTTAGCAAGAATGTTTCCCTAGTCAGTCGGAATTCTCATTAGCAAGAATGTTTCCCTAGTCAGTCGAGATTCTCGTTAGCAAGAGTAAGTCCCTAGTCAGTCGGGACTCACATCCCTAGCTACTAGCCGTGCATGTTTCTCCTTAGTCGATCGGGACTAACATTCCTAGCCAGTCAGTGACTCTCAATATCAGAGCATTTTTTTCCTTTGACAGTCAGGGATTCTCGTTAGTAAGAATGTTTTCCTTTGATAGTCATGGACGCTCCCTTTCACAGTCAGGAACTTTCCTTGAACAGTCAGGGACGGCTCTTGATATCAGTCACGGCGTCGTACCTTTGTATTATTTTCGATTATTACTTTTGTGCATCAGTTGATCTTATAACGACGTATGACCTTATAATGTGGTTATGTTGATATGAATATGTGAATCTCATATAAGATTATCGTATCTCATTTCGGTTACATTACTATTATCATATTTTTACATACTTCCTTTTTATATATATTTATGAGTTAGTTGATTATGCTTCCTGCATACTCAGTACATTCCAAGTACTGACAGCACGACTCTTGTTGTCACGCCCCGCCTTGGGGGGTATGACTGGCACCTGGTGCCCTAGAAGGACCTGGACTTCTAACTGGTGGGCCGAGGCACATCTGGTGCCGGGCTAGCTCTATCTCAGGTTCCTGGAAACAAAGGGCTATATAACGGCTGTAAACACAGCCTCCGGCAATCTAGGCCTATAGCCACCTGTACCTGTAATAACAGCTGACCAGAACATGCTCATAATCAGGAACTTATGCGGCCCGACAAGGCCACCATGCTGACTAGTCATCTGAAACTTAAACACAAGAATACTGTAAGACTACGTGACCGGCAAGGTCACCACTACTGTCAA
>JACEIK010003295.1:112654-129165 GCA_018107945.1 Datura stramonium | reverse complement strand
ATAATACAAATACCTTCATAGACATTCAATATAATACAAATATATTTATAACAATTTTAATTTTATCTTAATTGTTGACCTTTTTCTATTTAGAGTGTCGATGGTCACCACTCTATTATTTCAATACTAAGAAAAATTAATTTTAGAATTCAGACAATAATTAAGAAGAAGAAACAGACCTAGATCAAGAACTAGTACACAATCTTTTTTGATTGATTATGATTTTAATTTTTTAGTATTTATTTTTTTGAGGAAAGAGTTAAAGCCTAGTGAAAGTGAATGTAATATTTTTAATTGGATTTTTTTTTATATATGTGTGTGATTTTGTGCATATATTAGTATTTTAATGCTCATAAATATGTATTTGAGAGATTAATGAGCTTGTGAATTTAAAAAAACAATAAGAAAGGAGAATCTCATGTAATGTATAGTAAAGTTATAATTAAGTTTTCATTCTAAATTTTAGTTAATGCTTCAAACTAATATTGGTTCCAATATGTTTAAATATTTTAGAAAATTGATAACTAAATTTACGTTTTCATAATGTTGCTTCCGCGTAGCCCTATGGAAAAGATTTGAATTTATTTGTTATAATTTTAATTATATTGTTGACATTTTTCACTTTAAAGAGTTTTATTGTCACTATTTTTTTATTTAAAAAAGAAATAAAACTAAGACAAGAAGCTGAAGTAGATCTGGATCAAGGATATAATAATTTATTTTTTTTCCGATGAGAGAGCAAAAGTGAATGTAATATTTCTAAGTCCCTCTATTTATGTGCTTATTTATATATTATTACTGCTAATGCTCAATAATACATATTAGAGAGAATGATTAACACATAAATGTAAAAAAGATAAGACAAAAAGGATCCTTAATTTTTTGGGTGAAAAGAGAATTTTGCACTTACGTGTGACACGCGGTAACATTCTAATTAAATTATTATTCTATATTTTGAATAAATTTCTGAATTAGTGTTTCTTACAATATGTTAAATATTTATGAAAATTTACCTCTAACATTAATTTTGTCATAATTTAATTCCAGTATATATTTATAATACTTTTTAAGTCTAATATTTCTCATTAAATATCTTAATGGAAAAGACTCAAATGTAATTATTCTAATTTTATTTTAAATTTTAAGGCTTTTTAACTCAGAATATCAATTGTCACTATCATTTATTCTAATAGTAAATAAAACCAATTAGAACTCAAGCAAGAAGCTGAAGTGAACCTCAATCAAGGATAATACAAACTTTTTATCTTATTTATCATTTTATTTTCTTATTTATTTATATTTTAAAACAAATGTGGAGTGAAATATTTCTAGTTCTCAATAATATGCATTTAGAAGATAAATTATTGTTGGTCCATGAATGAGAAAATAATAAGAAAGAAGGATCCTTGAATGAGATGTGAGTTTTTACATATGGGATGTAAATTTTTGCATATGGAATGTATAGATGTGAATATTCTCTTGAAATAAAAAATAGAATAAGTTACATCTGCAAATGAAGTAGTTCTGCTATGCCACAACTGAGGGATGCTATCTTTTGAAATAAAAGACAAAAGTAGCTATCTACGAACCAAGTAGTTCTGCTATGCCACAACTGAGGTAGGCTATAACTAATCCTTCGATTCATGGTGCAGTACTTCCTTTCAAGTGGTGCAATCATTTTGATATTCGTGTTGCTCAGAGCAAAAGCAGTGATTTTCTTATTCATGCATGTTCTGCTACGCTAAAAAACATAGTTGAGGCATCACTTAGCACAATATTTTTAAATAAATATTTTCTAATATTATCATTGCATCTCATGATTGAGTTTAAACTTTGTGAATGATTGTTGAAACTAGTGCCTTAAAAGTTGGAGATTAGTTGCACTTAATGCTGTAATTCATTATACAACTTAAAACAAGGATTAAGTTTAGATAAATAAGTCTGCAATGTTGTGCATAATATGATTTTTCTGTTTCTATTTTTTGGCTATCCCGTTGTTTAGACTTTTTGATCGTGACTTTGAGAATAATAAGATAAAACCCCGTAATTCCCACTTAAAACTCACTTTCTGATTCCCCTCATCCGCTGCAGCAGTCACACTTCTGCTGTAGCGGACCCACTACAGCTGCCATAGGTCGCTGCAGAGGTCCTAGTGGTTACTCCCTCATTTCACCACGGCGGGACTCCACCCACTTCCATAGTCTTGATGCAGCAGAAATCCCACCGCTGCAGCGGTCCCCCGGACCAATAGCTACCCAAAATCACACAGTTCTATACTTAGTTTATTTCACAACCTCCCTACCTCATCCTTAGCAAGATTTCTGTATTCTATGCCCTTAACCATCTCGTAATGACGTTCGGATCGTTACATCAGATATCAATTAAAATATCATTCGTCCCCAAATGGTATATACAAATGTGGAAAGGAAATGTACCAGATTTTACGAACAACTAGGGATATTTGACCCGCATATCAGCATTGGTCTCCCAAGTGGCTTCTTCCACCGGACAGTCCTTCAGCTGGACTTTTACTGTCAGAATCTCCTTAAAACTTAGCTTCCGAACCTCTCTGGCCAATATCGCTATAGGTTCCTCCTCATATGGCATATTCTCATCCAGCAGCACAGAGTCCCACTTGATGATATATGTTCCATCCCCATGGTACTTTTTCAGCATAGACATATGAAATGTAGGATGCACTCCAGACAATCTTAGCAGCAATGCTAGCTCATAAGCCACTTCTCCCACATGTCGGAGTATTTCAAATGGCCCAATATACCTTGAGCTGAGCTTGCCCCACTTTTTGAACCTCATCTCCCCCTTTATGGGGGACACCTTGAGCACCACTTGCTCCCCTTCCATGAACTCTGCGTCCCTAACTTTCTTGTCTGCCTATTGCTTCTTCCAACTCTGAGCAGCCACCAAATGGGCCCGAATGTTTTGAACCTTTTCCAAGGACTCCTTTAACAAATCTGTCCCCAAAGGTCTCACCTCAAACGCATCAAACCACCCTATTGGGGATCTATACTTTCTTCCATAAAAGGCTTCAAAAGGTGACATACCAATGCTTGCGTGGTAGCTATTGTTATAGGTGAACTCTTCCAAGGGTAATAACTTGTCCCAATGACCCTTAAAGTCTATCACATATGCCCGGAGCATGTCCTCTAGCACTTGAATAGTGCGCTCTGATTGCTCGTCTGTCTGAGGATGGAAGATTGTACTTAAGTCCAACCTTGTACCCAACTCGGCCTGCAATGTCCTCCAAAAATGATAAGTGAACTGAGTGCCCCTACGCGATACAATGAAAATAGGAACCCTATGTAACCGAGTAACCTCATTCACATACAACATGGCTAATTTCTCCATGTTGTAAGTCACTTGGACCGGGAATAAATGAGCAGACTTGGTTAACCTGTCCACTATGACCCAAATTGAGTCAAACTTCTCCAAAGTCTTGACAAGACCAACCACAAAATCCATAGCTATCCTCTCCCATTTTCACTTGGGGATAGGCATTCGCTGAAAAACTCCTCCAGGCTTTTGGTTCTCATGCTTCACTTGTTGAAAATTTAAACACTGAGCAATGTAGACCATAATGTCTCGCTTTATCCTACCTCACTAATAATGCTTTTTTAGATCATGGTACATCTTTATGACTCCAGGGTGAATGGAGTACCTCGAGTTGTGAGTTTTTGCCAAGAGAGTTTTAGTTAGCTCACCAACTCGGGGAACATATACCTTCCCCTTTATTCTCAAAACCCCTTCATCATCTATCACTGCTTCCTTGGCCTCTCCCCGCAGGACTTTATCCCGGATTTTACATAATTTTTCATCTTCAAATTATCTAGTTTTGATTTTCTCTAACAAGAAAGATTTAGCCTCCAGGATGCCTAACACTTCAATAGTTTTGGTCAGCGACAATCTTACTAATATGTTTTCCAAGATCTAGATGTCCCTGGCCATCGACCATTGAGTAACCTCCAAGTAAGCCAGACTGCCCATGCTCACCGTATTCCTGCTCAACGCTTCTTCCACCACATTGGCTTTTACTGGGTGGTACAACATGGTGATGTCGTAATCCTTAAGCAACTCCATCCATCTCCTCTGCCTCAAATTGAGATCTTTCTGGGAGAATACATACTGTAAGTTGTGGTAATCCATGAACACCTCACACCGAGCTCCATACAGATAGTGCCTTCAATTTTTCAATGCAAACACCACCGCTGCTAACTCTAGATCATGTGAAGGGTAGTTCTTTTCATGCACCTTCAGCTGTCTCGAGGCATACGCAATAACCTGTCCTTTCTGGATCAACACAACATCCAATCCAGACCGTGAGGCATCACAATACACAACAAAATCCTTACCTTCCACGGGTAACACCAAAATATGTGTTGTATTTAGCAGAGTCTTGAATTTCTAAAAGCTCTCTTCACATTCCTCTGACCACTGGAAAGGCACATCCTTTTGTGTTAAATTGGTCAATACCGAAGTGATGGAGGCGAATCCCTTCACGAATCGACGGTGGTAACTGGCCAGCCCCACAAAACACTAGATTTCTATCACATTAGTTGTCCTTGCCCAGTTCCTAACCACCTCTACATTCTGTGAATTAACTCGGATTCCCTCCTTGGAAACCACATGTCGTAGAAAGGATACTAATTCCAATCAAAACTCGCACTTGGTGAATTTGACATACAACTACTTCTCTTTCAACAATCCCAACACAATCTTAAATGATTTTAATGCTCTTGCTTGGTCTTAGAATACACCAAGATATCATTAATAAAAATAATAACAAAGGAATCCAGGTAGGCTTTGAAAATACCAGTCACTAGGCTCATGAATGCGGTCGGAGCATTAATGAGTTCGAATGACATGACCAGAAACTCAAAATGCCCATAACTAGTTCAAAAGGTTGTCTTGGGAATATCTTCAGCATGAATTTTCAACTGGTAATATCCTGACCTCAAATCAATCTTTGAAAATACAGCCGCTCCCTGTAACTGGTCAAACAAGTCATCTATTCGAGGAAGAGGGTACTTATTCTGACTAGTTACTTTGTGTAACTGGCGGTAGTCAATGCACATCCGCATACTACCATCCTTCTTCTTTACAAATAGAACTGTGGCATCCCATGGCGATATACTTGATCTAATAAATCCTTTACTAAGCAACTCTTGCAACTTCTCCTTGAGTTATCTCAACTCAGCAGGTTCCATTCAGTATGGAGGAATAGAAATGGGTCGGTTTTCTGGTTTCAAGTCTATACAAAATCTATGTCACGGTCCGACAGCATACCGAGCAAATTTGCAGGGAACACCTCTAAGAATTCACAAACAACTGGGACCGACTCTATGGAAGGGTCCTCTGAACTAATGTCCCGAACATGCGCTAAGTACGTTGAATGACCCCGCTTTATCAACTTATGAGCATGAATGTAAGAAATAAGTTTCTTAGGAGTAGGGCTATAATTCCCTTTCAACTCCACCCTAGACGACCTTGGACCGATATAGTAACAATCTTAGTATAGCAATCCAGAATGGCATGGTGAAGGGACAACCAACTCATTCCCAAGATTATATCAAAATCAATCATGTCTAAGATCACTAGGTCCGCCAGAGTGTCAAATCCTATGAATTCAACAATGCAGTCATGAACAACCCTATCCACTGACATAGAATCCCCAACAGGAGTGGACACACAGATAGGAGTATTAAGCACATCACAAAAGATCACGACCCAAAGCAAAATAAGCATACACATAAGAAAATGTAGAGCCCGGGTCAAACAACCCAATAGCCATTATATCATCCACGAAGATCATACCTGTGATAACGGTGTCTGAAGCCTCTACCTCCGGTATACTAGGAAAAGCATATAAATGAGCCTGGTTACCAGCCTGAGAACCGCCCCAGTTGGGCTATGCTACCCCTCTACCTACCTGGGTGCCACATCTACCTACCTGAGCACGTCCTCTACCCTACTGAATACCACCTCTAACAGCCGGCGAACCACCTCGTCCCAACTGAGGATGATCCTATCTGAAAGAACTACCTCCTTTTCTGGTAGGGGCTAGAGCTCGAGGAGCCGGATGAGAAACAATCTGCCCGTTCTGTTCAAACCTGGGGCACCATCTGTGGATGTGACTATACTCAACATACTTGTGGAAGACTTTCTCAATAACCAGTCTCTGAGCTGGAGCAGAAGAAATAGGACGAGCCCCAAAATCAGAACGAACCATCTAAGTACCCCCAACTGCACCTGACGATCGCGGAGCTGTCTTGGTGGACATCTGGCTGACACCTGCATGACAAACTAAATTGGGTGCCCAGAGAAACCCTATGATGTTGGAGCCTTCCAATAAGAACCACTGAAAGAGACAACTCTCCGAGCCTTCTTCTCGGCATTCCTAGCATAACCCTCCTGCCTTACCCCTTCCACCGACTTCATGTACTCTACCACCTCCTGAGAAGTCTTACGCAAATAGACCATATGCAGAGCTGGTACCTGGAGACACACATTCAGGCCTTTAACAAATCGCCTGATCCTCTCCTCCTTGGTGGGTACTAAGGGTAGAGTATATCTGGATAAGGAGTGAAATTAGGCCTCGTATGCAGCAACTGATGAGCTCCCTTGCTCGATGGTAATGAACTCATCCCGCCTCCTATCCCTCAGAGTGCAGGGAACATATTTCTCCAGGAATGTGGAGTAGAATTGGGTCCATGACAATGGTGGTGACCTTGTTGGTCTGCACTCTGCGAAAGCCCTCCACCAGAGCTTTGCATCACCCATCAGCTGGAAGGTGATGAACTCAACACCATACTTTTCCATCGTTCCTATCTTATGAAGCCTTTTGGGAAAATCTATGATGAATTCATAGGTTTCCTCTACCTCTGTGTCGTAGAAGGTGGGAGGCTTCATCTTGGTGAACCTCCAAAATAAGTCGTGCTCTTCCCCTGTCATCACCGGTCCTGCCACCAGTCTCAGAAACATCACAACCTCCATATGTCATCAATACCCGGGGCCACAACAACTGCATACTAAATTCCTGACCGCTTTCCTGCTAGAGTTGCTGGTGTTGCCCTGGTGCCCGCAAGGCCGCTCAAAAGGTTGAGGACCTAAGCTAGGACCTCTGAGGATGCTGGCGTGGAAGGAGCTTCTCCCTGCATCTGGACCTCGACCTCAACTGCCGGCGGCTCCTACTCTGCTGGTGGCACAGGAAATACATACCTCTCCCCGATTAGAGCAAGAGCATGGGCCCCACCTCTAGACGTAGTGGGTCTCCGGCCACAACCTCTACCCCTTCCTCTCCCGCGAACTGGGGCCGCCATTACTAGCTCAAGTGCTATGTCTCTGCCACTGTTTGCACGTGTTCTCACCATCTCAGAAGAAAAGTTGTTAGATACTAATTGGAATCAAGTAACTTCACAAAAGGAAAGAAGGAGAGGGTTTTCCTAAAGTCCTTTCGCCTCTTGAAGATAAGTTACAGACGTCTCCGCACCGATCTGCGAGACTCTACTAGACCCGTTTTAGTGCAATGAGATCAAAAAACCTAGGGCAATGATACCAACTTTGTCACAATCCAATTGGTCGTGATTGACACCCACACTAGTCCTCATCGTGGACGAATCAATAATTCCCAAACATTAGCCCGAAATTGATCATTCACAAGAAAACTTTCACCAAAATACAACAAACTAAATTAATTATCAAGAGAAATCAATTTAAAAACAAACTTCACTATGAATCCCAAGAACTGATTGTCATTCCACCAGATGTCTCCTTACAACTTTACGAAATGCTAATTCTAAAACATAAAGGAAAAATCAAATGTCTAAAAAAAGAAAGACATCTTTGAGGGGAGAGTGGTATTTCCTCCTTGGTCAGCTCACTTCTCAAACTCTACTGCTGCTTTATAGGAAAGGAGGTGAGGAACTTTCTGGATCAAGTTCTGCACTCAGAAAAGAAGTGTAGGCGTAGGATCAGTACAAAACACGGTACTGGTTGGGATTGTCAGCCGATCATAAATAATAACAAATATGCATAGTAATAACAATACACAACCGGTCTTCAACATAAAAAGAAACTACAAAATATTTCATACACATTAGCTCCACTGAGGGAAACAGTCGGCCTGCTCACTAGATTAGGCCATTTGCTGCAGCATTCACTTGACCGCTACAGCGGTCTCGTCACAGCGGTACTGCTTTATGCAGTAGCTCGACTATGCTGCACTTTCCAAGTTCTTCAGCTCATCAATTTCATCATTCATATATTCCACCAATATCTCTTAGATAAGAACACTTAAGGACAACAATTAACAACACCAAGTATCACTTATGAGTGCAACAGAAATTACAGAAAAATCCACTCATCGAGTTCTGACATTATGACAAGTCACACTTCGAACTAGAGACATGATTCTGCATTATTCAAAATCACATAACATAACTGTAATTGACACAATCTCTTAGAACATTTTTCATACAATTCTTTTTGCATACAATGACCACACAACATAGCGTAGTGTACATAACATGGAAACCAAAGATGAATTGACAGGAACACACCTATGCCATCTCACCATAAACACTTAACCACATAATCAGTGTACACACATGCTAGAGGGTATTATTTCTATCCTTCCAGTCATGACCTGCAGGGGACTCTAAAAATCCATGTACCATACCAGCGTGATACTCGCTTCCACTTATTCTCTCACCTGGATACTCCCTTTAGGCTCGAGCCTCTCATTTAAGGAAATAATTAATATTTAAGCCATTCTCATCCTTTAATTGCAACAAGGTGCATTTCATAATCGAAATCATATATATGTATATATACCTATCAATTCATCGGAGTCTACGCTCCACTCCCTCACTTGCTCAAATACAATACTAAGTTCATATGATAGATTCATAAAACAAAGTTCATTACTCACATCCACATGATCTCAACAACAGATTATATTCATCTCATATCAACATGATAATTTCCATTTATTCATATAAAAATGCTCATAACAAGGAATATCTGAAGATCAATCAAATATAGTCATTACATAAGCTTACAAGCCATTACACAGGGTCTAACCCTATAACTATAACCTACCTCGATTTCAGACACAAAGAGCCAATCACTCCACCGGAGCCTTGCCCTTTCTCATAGCTTCGGATTGCTCATAATCTACAACAAAACAAAGAGTAATTCATTACTCACTCTTCGAAATAAGGGTTTTAGAAGATAAAACCCTCCCCTTTAGGGTACTTTCAAAAGTGAACCTCAATTCTACTATGTTCTAGGTCCCAATTCTTGCATAATCCTTTTTCTCAACAATAATCTTAGGGGAGTGATCAATACTCCTAATTATCAAGTATAAACACACCATAATCTTCTCATATTTCAGCCCTAGTCTAACTATCTAGAGTCTTCTCGCTCCCAAAATTACCATTAAAGGTCTATAAGGATTCTAGGATCAACATTATTCATGTAGAGATAAACAATAAAAAAATCTTACCTTGGTGAAGAGTTTCACTACTCTGGAGGGTTTCCCTGTTGTTTAGACCTTTTGATCGTGACTTTGAGAATAATGGAGTACAACCCCGTAATTCCCACTTAAAATCCACTTTCTAATTTCTGTCGTCCGCTGCAGCGGCCATAGGATCACTGCGATGATCCCAGTGGTTACTCCCTCATTTTGTCATGGTGAGACTCCAACTGCTACCACGATCTCAGTGGAATAGTAATCCCACCGCTGCAAAGGTCTTCCGGACCAGTAGCTACCCAAAATCGTATAGTTCTTAGTATATTTCACAACCTTCCTACCTCATCCTTAGCCAGATTTCTGTGTTCTATGCCCTTAACCATTACGTAACGACATCCGGGTCATTACAATTTGTGTTACTATTATCCTAGCAATAATTTTTTAAAGTCTGACATTAATAATATAACTAATTCTATTAACAGTGGAGATATTAATAAATAATTTTGGAATATCAACATGTGATTGCATATTTCATATTATTGTATCATATCTTAATTGAAGTTAAGAATCTCAAATATGATAACAGAAGTACAAATTATTATAAGATAATAAGTCGATTGAAAAGTTATAAGTTCTTACAAAATACTAGCCGCAAATTGATAAAATATACTTTCTAGAAAAAGGTGTTACCAAAAATAATAATATTTGAAAGATTATGTAATGTTGTATTTTCTATCTCAACTATCTAAATAAAATCCTAATTCATTATTTAAATATTGACTTTGAATTTCGAAAGTTTCTAAAGACGGAAAAAGATTTTTTTTTAATTTTTACAAAAAACATCTTTTTTCACTCAGATTTTGCTATATATGTTCTTTGTTATACCATGCACATTTAATTTTAAGTCATACTGTTAAATAATTATTTTTGTTATTACTAAAAAATTTCTTGCTTAATGCATGTGTACTGGAGGAACACAATAACAGTATTAACATATTATGTATAATCTCACAAACGAGTTCTAAAGAGAGTGAGGTGTACGCAGTCATAACCCTACATTTGTGAACATACATGTACTATATGGTAGATACAAAAGTAACTAGAAAAGTAATTCAAGTCAAAACGATTAACAGACTAGCACAGGGAACAATTAATGAATACTCCCTCAATTTCAAAATAAGTGGTGCTTTTAGCTTGGACACACCCCTTAAGAAAATTACTCATAAATAGAAAATACGAGGTTAGATTTCTTACCTCTAGCTAAAACAAACACCACACTATTGAAATCACCTCAAACCTAGCTCTGGAACTCCAAAGCTTGTGTTAAGGACAAATAGAATCATATAGGGGTTTAATATATTGATCAGTTAGGGATTTTCATAGAAGTGGAGAATTAACCACTTGGGCGAGCTTGTGAAGACATAATGAAATGCATAGTAGCGGGTGCCACATAATATTGTCAAATTTGTAAAATAGGACACCATTATGAAGGAGTGGACATGCAGGTGCATACTAGCTCCATTGGTGCGACATCGTTGATGTGGATGAGAGTCCACAAGAGTGACCTGTCTTGAATCTGATGACTTTCGCATAAGTGGGTGTTTGCTCACCAAGGAGACTACGCAGATGTGTGCATAAGGTTGTTGGTGTGGTTCCACCATACATGAATCACCAGCAACTCTAAAAACAAGTCAAGTCCTGGAATCAACTCTTGAAACTCATTTGGAACCTCCCGAATACAAATCAATAGAGCAAATAGATCATAAAACATGTTTTAGACCTGTTAAAATCATCAAATCACTAATATGTAGTTGTATTCACCAAATATTGGTTGTGGTCAAACCTAACTTTGTAAAATAATAGAATTTCAACTAATAACCCGAATCACTATTGAGTACCTCAAGATCCAAGCAAGCTACCCAACAATGTCCTAAATCACCCTTTGAACCTAATAAAGATGTCAAAACTCAAATCCAACCTCGTAAATCTAAATTGTAGACTTTGGTCAAACATCCAAAGCTAAAACTCATCTAATCATCTTGAGAATCATACCACTCAAACCTGCAAGTCACATATGACATAATGAACCCATGTAAAGGACAAAAAAAGGAAAAACAAGTTAAAGGAATAAAACAACCATGAGGGTCATTACATATCATTATTCATTGCATTGTGTATTTTTATATTGCATTGATTTCACTTTTTAAACTATTTTTCCTATTTTGTGTTATTATTTACTTATCCAATGATTCTTGTTAGCTTCCTTCTCTCTATTTTATCTTGATTTAATGTATTTGAGATATATGACTTAGTAGAATACATATCAAACTCTTTATGACATAGTTATCTAACTCTTGCTCGGTCAACCTATAATACCCACTGACAATAATAATATAAAAAATTGAAAATGATATTACATAGTCCCCAGAAAATTTAAAGGTGTAATTTTCACATGCGAAAACAACATTGTCTCTACAAAAAAAAAAGAGCACTTAAATTGCATTGGATGATGTTGACGAATCATCATGATATTTTGTTATTCATGAAAACTGAATACTCGATGCCACCTACATATTTAGATATAAGGTAGTATCAATAGTATATTATAGTGATATTTTTCTTAAATATAAGTTAGTTGTAAGAAAACTTATGAAAAACTTTGTTAACCAAAAGGAGTTGGAAAATGAATTTCTTCAATTTTTGATGAAAGTCAGTTTCTTTCACAATGCTCTCAATTCTTAATGTATGTATGTATATTTGATATTCATCAAAACACTATCTGATTTTCTAAGAGGTCTTTAGTTCAAAACAAGAATTTAAAGAGTACAATCCCAATGTTATAAGAATATATAATACATAGATTTTGATTTTAAAATTTATTTGAATTTAGATAATATCAATAACTAATGATAGAATTAATGCAATATCAAATTTTATATCGGGATTAATACTCTAATCCTCATATATAAACAACCCCTGATATTACTTTCAATATTCAAGATGAAAAACAAGTCATTTTCTAAAAATAAAAAAAATCTCCCATGATAACACAAGTAGATAAGAAAATAGTAGCATTGTAAATCAATAAAGTTAGATAGAAGCACTCACCATATCATCGAAGTAAATTTAATCAAACTCACTATCATTTTCATTAGGTAGTTTATAACTTGGAGATTCAATTTTCTGAAAGAGATCATCCATATTACTGAAATCGATATATGCATCACAATCTATTTCATTTGACTCACTTCCTTCATTTTCATTTGCATGTGCTGTTGTGACAATATTGTTGGGATGAGAAATACTTGTTTCACCAACATATTGACGGCACTTTGCATTTGCTATTCCCAAACTATTAGCTGTTGCATTTCCATTATTTATATCGGATATCACTGAATATGTTGTAGTCATTTTGAGCACGATGATCCCCATCGTCAAACTCCACACAGGCCTGTAATAAGTGCTCCCAATATTTGATCCTTGTGATCCCAATATTCCAACTAAATATCCATACTGTCGTTGTAGCCCACCAACATTATTATTTTTGATGAATGATAAAAATGAGTTATCGAATGGGCTAAGGTATTGCAGATCAACTTGAAGTTGTGGGTGATAGACCCGCTGTAGAGTTGAACTCTCTTCTATAGAAAAAATGTTTTTATGTGGTGGAAATAGAAATTCTGGGCCTCTTTGAGTTTCTTGATCTCCACTTTCCTCTAGTTCTTCTCTAGCTTTTTTCTTCTATATATTTTTCGTCACTACAAATTTTCATAAGTACTTCATAATTTCCTGGTGAAGAGGTTTTTGCAGGTAAAGGTAAGCTCCATCTTCAAAAGCCTTCTTTGCTAGAGGGCATCATATTCATCACATATAACTACATTGTTATGTTTGAGAAGCTAGTCATTAGAATCAAATTATATTGTAAACATTATGTAAGGGTTTATTTCATGTATATTTAATAAATTTTATCTATTATCACAGTGATATTCTTATAAAACAACTAATTATATTATTAAAAATAATATTTAGCCATGGAGAATTTGTGTCGCTAAGCAACAAATCAAAATCCATCACTAATCCTATTTTATAACGGATTATTAATGAAATCTGTTTAGTTATGGGTTATTTAGCGATAAACTAACGATGAATTTTTTAGATATGTTTTTTTATAGTGTATTAAATGTAGAAAATAAAGAATAAGATTAAATACTCACAGATTGAAATTATATATAATGCTACAATTTGAGCCAAAAGACGAAACGAAAGCAAGTCAGGTGAATTGACATTGATAATCATTACATCGATTTTTTCCTTTCTTTTGGAGAACATTAACATTCCTTCCGAAGCTATATTAGCTGTCCTAACTGTATTAATGCACATTGAAAGTAAGTGAAGAACAAGAAAAGAAATAAATATAAAGTTATCACGAGGGTCTGTTTATTTTTCATATACAAATCCAATTGTATATTATATTGCTATACTTAAATTTATGCAACTGCATATATCAATTGACTTAAAGTATAATCATGTGTACAATGTTAAACAAATTCACATAAAAAAATTCTTAATATTGTTTAGGATAGATAATAGGATCTATATTTAATAGATGGAGGATAGAGTTCATTGGTTCGTGTTAGGGTTGGGGCNAATAGGATCTATATTTAATAGTGAAGATCATATTGGATTATATTATTTAAGAATCTATTTCAATTTATTTAATTGAGTTGTTGAAAATAAATAAACACTCAATAAACATATTATAAAAAACAAGAGATAATAAAATCAAAAGTTTATTTTTTAGATAGCATCATTTCATGAATATGGTACTAATAAGTTTAGAATATTTATAGAAGTCAAAAGAAATTATCAATAATTTTAGTTGTTCTCATATGAGTTACTATTATCCTAACAATGATTTTTTTAAGTCTGACATTAATAATATAACTAATTCAATTGATAGTGAAGATATTAATAAATAACTTTGTGATATCGACATGTGATTGCATATTTCATATTATTATATCATATCTTAATTAAAATCAAGAATCTTAAATACGGTAACAAAAGTACAAATTGTTATAAGATAATAAGTCGATTGAAAAGTTATAAGCTCTTAGAAAATACTAGACGCAAATTGATAAAATATATTTTTTAGAAAAAGGTGTTACAGAAAATAATAATATTTGAAAGATTATGATATTTTCTATCTACATAAAATCCTAATTCATTATTTAGATATTGACTTTGAATTTCGAAAGTTTCTAAAGACAGAAAAAGAATTATTTTAATTTTAACAAAAAACATTCTTTTTCTCTCAGATTTTGCTATATATGTTCTTTGTTATGCCATGCACATTAAATTTTAAGCCATACTGTTAAATAATTATTTTTCTTATTACTAAAAATTTACTTGCTTAACGCATGTGTACTGCAGGAACACAATAATAATATTAATATATTTCGTATAATCTCACAAATGAGTTTTGAAGAGAGTGAGGTGTATGCAGTCATAATCATACATTTGTGAACGTACATGTATTATATGATAGATACAAAGGTAGCTAAAAAAATAATTCAAGTCAAAACGATTAACAGACTAGGACAAGGAACAATTAATGAATACTCCCTCAATTTCAAAATAAGTGGTGCTTTTAGTTCGGACACACCTCTTAAGAAAATTACTCATTCCTAAGAAAAAAATATTTTTACCCACTTACCCCTAATAAATATCTTGAAAAAGATTTAATTTTTTAATATTTTTTTTATTATGTAAAACTTTTTCCATTTAAATAAGGGTAAAATTGAAAGAATATCATTAATATTTTCTTGATTATGTAAAACACCGCTTATTTTAAAACAGAATTAAAAGGTTAAAACACTACTTATTTTGAAATGGAAGTGGGACTAAAAAAATACTTGAGAAATTCCAAGGGTGCGACCTAGTGGTCAATGAAGTAGGTTGAGAACCCTGAGGTCTAGTGTTCAAATTCTAGCTGAGAAAAAAAAAGTAGATAATTTCTTTCCGTTTGTTCTGATATTAGAGGGGATAGAGTTACCTGATAAATTGACTCAACAAAATTTCAATTTTATACTAACTTTGGTAAGATAATGTAGTAGCATTTATTACTTTTATTTAAATATTTTAAAAATTATCTAATGTCCTTACAAACTATAGTATAAAAACTGGCTAAATAACCATTAAAGCTGAACCAAAATAAAAAATAATAATTTTTAACCATTTAAAGTAGATTCTAATTTGCTTCTTTGAAATTAAAAAAATATTTTATAAAATTCAAGGCGCTTGTGGTAAAAGAATTAAATTAGTCTCCGTATTTTTTTCTACATTCTATTAAAGACAAAAAAATTATCTCAAGGTCAAAAATAATAATAGTCCAATTGGTTCTTATTATTTCCTTCCTTTCTCTGTCCATTTCCTTTCGTTGCCCTAATCTTGTGCCTTTAATATCCAACTATTTTTTCGCCTCAAATTATAAATAAATTTGTAAAAATCAAAAGTATACACCTTCAAAATTCATTTGCGAGGGATTCAATTTATATTCTCCTCCCAATCTATATCAGACTAGGTCAATTGATCAAGAATAATTTTTTCTTTTTTCTCACAAAAGATTAAGTGTAAAACGCATATATAAGGTTATTAATTAAATAAAATGATTAACACAAGTTATCTCCCTTCCGGAATAACAAATGAAATTAACATAAAACTATCTCTTTAAAAAATCAGATATATCTCTCAGAGAAAGCAAATTGCGTGTGTGTCAAGCTTATAGAAAGAAACACAATAAAAGATAATTATTAACTAGTAAAATAACATAAACAAATATAGAAATAGTGTTATGATAATGAGAAAAAGAAATTCGAGATTAATGGAATGTAAAAAGAGATTAATGTTAAAATAAAAAATGAGATAACAAGTATCCATCAATAAAATTTCATTATAAATAAGATTATCACCCAAAATTTAGATCTATTTATATTCTTTTGGAGATTTTAATTTTTACCTTTAT
>JACEIK010003295.1:51971-81615 GCA_018107945.1 Datura stramonium | reverse complement strand
ACTTAACGTGGGGAAAAAAAAGAAAATCCGATAGACAACCTCAGTATATTTATTTAATTTAATATTATAAAATAACTTTTAATAAATTAAAAAACAAAAACAAAATTCAAACAAATCGACCTTGTCCGTCGGTGTGTTTTTCATATCCAAGAACAAACCGACAAATAGTATTGATTTTCTGAGTTTCTGCATCTGTATTTTTTCCAAAAAACAAACGGACTAACCTACTTTGTCCGTTGAATTTTTGCACCAAAAAAAAAAAAAAACAGACGCAGAAACCTGCAATTTCTGCATATCCCACCTGCCAAATTAAAATCAATTCAATATCAGCTACTGTTCCAATACTAATTGCTGCCAAATCAAATTTAAATCAACTATAACATCAATAACATACTAATTATCGATTAAAAACGTTAAATTCAATATAAAAGATCCACCAAAAAGATCTAAAAAGTCTATCAAAATTTAAAAAATTCAGATATACAAAGTTACGATTTATTTTCAATGTTCAACAATAAGAATCCTCACAACTAGTTACCAAAAAAAAATAATCCTCACAACTAAGGTGTCCGTACGACACAATCATTATTATTAGTAGAACTCTCTTCATCAACCGAAAAAGGAGGAGAACGACGCACACGTCTATGCAGACCATTTGCAACAAGGCTATTAACTTGTGCCTTGAGTGACTCGATGGTATACAACATGCTCTTATTTTCACAGTCTGTCTTGCCTCAGCATCTGCCAAGGCACATGTAAGATGTTCAATCTTCTACGACATACCAATCATCTGAACACCATTAATCATCTCGGTTTGAATTAAAGAGCCAACACCTTCTAGTCTTGACTGGATGCGTCAAACTAGGTTCCTAGAGCCTAGGCCGTAGATTCTCCCCTTTTTTCTCTCCGCCACTTTCTTAATTCAGATATGGGTAGAGATAACCGGTGAAGGTTGGGTCAGTCCGTCTTGGGCTTGCTTAGTCTGGATGTACTCAGAAAAGTGCCGTTGATAATCAATCTACGTAATTAAAAAGAAAAGATAGTATATAGCTAGAGTCAAGTTATTACTTTATATGTAATTTTTTTCAAACTTACGTAAGTTTGGTCAGCCCTTTGCTCGATCCATTCATCCGAATCTGCATTCTTCTTTTTTATGTGGGTAGACCGAAAGAGCTCCTCCTGAGTTGAGTCACAATCTAATTTTTTGACCTGCAAACAAAATGTAATCAAATTTAGTCAATAAAATTTAGTCAAATTTATATAATTATATAAGTTAGAACCATAAAATAATTACTCACCAATTTCCTAGATATCATCCCTTGGCTCTTTGCACCCCTAGCGTGCAATGAGCCACCTTTTCTTTCCCTCCTATCCTTCTTCCCCAATTCAAACTTGACCAAAAATTCTGGCATTCTCTAATAGGTTTGATAGCCTCATAAAGATGAGCTAGAAGCCAATCAGGCTTCATTTTCTTTTTTCGAGCATCCCTAAATCAATCAAACATCCTAAAACTGGCCTTCCACTCATAGGTCATGAAAATTGTCTTTTCATACTGTAGAAGCCAAGAACACGATGTTTGTGAATTAAGTGACTAGTGCTAGATGATATATTATGAAAAGATAATTAAAAGTTTTACTAAGTAATAATTAATTTGTATGCCTTAAACTGATCGAACATGCTTCGTTGTGTCCTATATGGAATTTCACTCCAGGATGCATAAGGTCGATCATAAAGCCTTTTAATGCTCTCTATGAGAGGCATTTTTTCTCTCTTTTCTTGGATAGAACCTGCACAAAAGAAAATAAATATGTCAAGTCATAAATAATTAATTAATATGAAAAAAATCTAAATCAAATTATGGAAATAAATTTAACCAAATCCATCAGACATGATCACCAATTATCAAGATTGTCTTTCTCTCCGGGCTTTAGAATTATTTCTATTGGTGTAGGTGTAGGTGTAGGTGCTGGTGCTGGTGCCATAAGTCTATACGACTAGGTCAAGGGTGGAGAGGATGTATGTGTGTCTAACTTGGAGCTGATATCTCTAAGTTGCAAGCTGGAAAAATAGTTATATTATACTTATATCTTCAGTACTATTTGACTATCATGCCCTCGTATAACTTCTCTCACCAATTGTGTCACGACCCTAAATAGGAGGGTCATGTGGGCACCTACATTGACTCTACTCGATAGGAGAACCCTCTTCGGACATTACATAAATTATCAAAATTCTCATTAATTTACACGAATTAATAATATTTTGAAATATCAATAAAAAATTTCCCAAACCTTGACACTCCCAAGATCTAGTCTAGACAGGTACAAGAGATCTAAATAGAGTACTGACAAGATAAGATGACACAACTTCGTTTGTGGAAAGAACACGAAAACTGATGCTAAGGACTCCACGTCATGCATGAAACTTCAAACTTGTCATAACCTATGCCAAAAAGGTGTAGCAAGGTAGTGCCAGTACACCACACGTACCAGTAGGCATCATCAGCCGACTAAAATTAGTTCACGTAACAACATAATAATCAACATGAAGTCAACCAATTCAATATACCGCTATTTCAATTTACAACATAAATCGTCTTAGTTACTAGTTACCTTATCAACGCCATTAAACCGTCAATTTCTTGTACACACACTCTAACACTTGGCCTTTGTCCTAATTCACTAGTTTATCTCCCTCTTCCGCTGCAAGGGGTATTCCTAACCGCGACAGTGGCATCTGCCCCACTGCAAAATACCTATACATATCTGTTTCCTTGCATCAAAATTGTGTCGTATGGAACCATGACTATACTGTCTCATCATGTATTACATCCCAACCGTGTCTCTTACATCATAACCAAAATTATCTCGGTATATCTTATATCACATATGTATACTTTTACCTCTTGGTCATTGCAACCGTATACATATCATGTCATACCAACACCATCTTTGCCTCACAATCATACCATGGTGATATGCTGGACATACGCCTCCGTCACATCACAGTACATACATGCCAGAGGGTCTTATGCTTTCCCTTCTAGTCATGCACTACAGGGGACTCTAGAAATTCATATATTGTACACCCAGTCAAATGAGTCCTTTATCATACCTGTCTGTGTACTCATATTCGTACACCCAGCCGTATAGTCTTTTCGCTATACTTGTTTGTGTACTTCCTCATACCGCTCGTCTGGATACTCAGCTCAGGCATGAACCACTCACGTCTTCAACCCCCGCTCAGAGTCTGATTGTACTAGTCTGCTCGTCTAAGTTCTCTCCCTTCGGCCCCACGACTTACATTCACAACACATCAACAGTTTACCTTCACACATTACATAATATTCTATTCACATATTCGATCCATATAGACTCGCCCCTCAATTTCGGTACCACATATCATAGCACAACAATCAGTAAATCACACACACAACAAGAATTACAAATCAACAATTATAATAACATGCCCAGTTCCAATCCAAATTCCTACCCAAATAATTATAACATCAATTATATCTATAACTTCATGAGGAAATGCAACCTGGACCACTTGTGAGATTGGGCTCTGCTGTAGTGGCATTACTGCCACCACTATGGTCTCGCTGCAGTGATTTCAAACCCATTGCAACGATACTGTTTAGCAGTACTTCGACCAGTCTTCTTCCAGTTTCCCCATGGACCATTTCTTTGAAATCTCGTGACTCATCTCTATATTGCTCACCGCATTAGAGGCGGCATCATATCAAATTTGTGTCAACAATAGAATTTTAACAGGGCAATCATCACCACAACTGATATACATGAACCAAATTAACACATTATCGTTACACATACATACAAGTCGTTACTTAAAGTCTAACTCTTCTAATTCGGGGGTCTTAAATCGCATCTCAAAATAATCATCGTCCACCCTTAAATGATCAGTTTCCGCATTATATAAACAAGGTTTTATGACTAACCGTTCAAAATTACAATTCAGAAAAAAGAACTATAAATTCTATATATATACATATCAACAATAATGCCCCAAGATCACTATGCATACAATCAAATCACTCTCACACACACTCTCATGCATAGAATATTTTTATTGTAATCATAATTTGTGGGTTTTCACCTTATGGGGATATCACGACCGCTTTCCTATTTTTTTCTTCCTCGGATTCTTACCTATTTTAAATATGCAATAACAATTTTCTCTAATTTTGATCCTTTCCGTTAAAAGCACATCAACTATACACACGTATATGTTTGGCTAATCAAAGTCTAACACGAAAGTGAATAAGCCATAGCCTACCTAGATGTGAAGCTATCGTCGAGGTGTTCCCTATTGCATGCCGACATTAAGTCCTAAGTCCTTGCAAAAAATCATAGCTACGGAGGATGAATCCCTACATCCTAGCTCCTATTCTTGTTCTAAAAGTCTACTTCCTGTTTTTGAGAGTTTTTTATTAAGCCTCTTTTTGAGAGAATAGGTTTTTGAAATCTAACTGGAACAAGATTGCGGATTTTTGGTCCACATCACCCGTTGTAGCAAGACCAATTACTGTTCCAGCGGTTCCGCTATGGCGGAGAGTAGCCCTCCATGACGGACGTACACTTAGGCCAACCCGATTGTGACTTAGCCCATTCGAACTTGTTTGTCTCATGCTCTTTGTTTTTCGGGGACTTCGCTCCAATTTTCAAAAATTTTAAATTCATCCGTTTTTAGGTTGTCTGGGTGCTATAATAGTCGAGCGGGTCATTATAAATTGCAAATGTTCATCAATACTATTTTAGTATGAACCTACATAGTGCTAAACAAAAAATATAGTCATTCAGCAAATGACTATATTGTACTTATATCTTCAACATGAGGTTTAACACTTACATAGTCTTTCATTCAATCAAAAAATCTCGTATATATGGCATCATTACTCCACTGACTTACGAAGTAACTGTCTAATAAATTGAGATTTTTCATCAGTTTAACCTTAGTATTTAAATCACATTATTCAATAACACAATTCAACACTTAAGATATGGTTGAATCTCGGGGCAATTGAGCAAAACACGTGTCATAGTTGATTGCATCTCCATACTAGTAAAAACCTTATCTGGTGCATATTTAAGAACCTCAACCTGGTTAATTAAAAATTAAAGTTGGTAGGTGGTTAGGATCAACATCACCATCATCATTACGATTGGGCCTATTTCTCATGCTTGACACTTGCTTCCCAAATAGTAAGAACAAAAATGAGTAACTTTCCTTGCAAGATAAGCTTCATAAATAGATCCTTCAATCTTAGACCTTTGTTTAGCATTTCTTTTGCGCTAGTCAATAGTTCTGTCTAACTTAATGTTAGTTAATAATAAGTTAAGAAAAAATAATTTAATTCTGTCACACCCTTTTTTTATGAAGAAGCTCTCATCCGAAATGACGGAAATGAGTTGTATTATTCGAAAGGGTTTTTTTTAGTTGAAATGACATATTGAGAAGAGATTAATTTTATTTATTCAAAGTCTCCACTTAGAGTTGAGTTTGGGTGTTTCAAGTCACCTATTTGAATCTCCAATCAAAAGAAAGTGACTTTTATTTTTGGTCCACGAAAATAAAAGACGAGGTAAGAAATTCTATTAACTGAGGAGAATGTGTTAAGCATCCCTTGAGTCTGCGATTTTGGTACGATCACTTTATCTACTTATATTCGGCTTGCTTAACTTTTAGATACATTATAATCTTAAAAAGTTGTTGGTTCGCCTTCTGGCTCATTTTTAAAACTTTTTTGGAATTATATATGCATAGCGTACTGGTAACAATGCTTTTTAGTCTTATCACAAATTATTAATCGATGTTTCATGCCTTTTGAAGCATTCATGTGTCGTCCCACTTTTTCATGCCTAAATGAGCATCTAGCATATTTACAATTCTATCCACCCCATTAATCCGGCTTCAAATAGTAGATGAATTTTATTAAAATGACTTATTAGTAGCAGCACTTTCCAAGGTCATCGCTAATTATTTCTTAAATTAATTAACTAACTTTTATAATCTTTGGGATTAAGAACTCAACCAGCTCTTTTCTTGATGAAAGTTGAACTAAATTCATGTCCTACCTCGTTCCTTTACCAAATGATCTTTTCACTTATATTAACAAAAGGTCTCGAAGCGTTCTACATCGTAATACGAAAGTCATTCGTGAAAATGAAACAAATAATTAGCATGTACCTTGGATAGAAGCCTTACTTTAAGAATGTTAGTCAAAATAATCAAAAAAGAAAAGAAAATTCATGTTCCCTTATCAAAATGAGTAGATCAACATTTCTCTTACATATCAAACCAAAAGAAAAGCCAACAACTTAATAAAAAACAATTAAAAAAATCCCTTGAATATCACAAAAAATTAGAGGAAACTATCTTTTCATATTTAAAACTATTTGTGTTTAACCAATCAAGTATTGAATAAGTAAGAAAAAAATCAGCTAAAGAAATGGAAGCATATTAATGTAAATATGGCCGCCCCATGTTAATAATATGTGGAACCTTTAATTATGTCATTCTAAAGAAAACATAACACCAAAATTAGATCTATCTCTAAAATGAAACTAAACGACTTGTGAGTACTTCAGCATACATAAAGATGGAATCAATCTTAACATGCTTTTCTCTCTTTTTTTTTTAAAACAATGAAAGAACATCAACTTTCTTATTACTAGAACAAAAATTAATTTACAAATATTTATGCATTTTGGGTAATAAATACTTGAAGTAAAAATTATAATGCTACCACATTCAATCACGTTAAAGGAATTAAGCATAATATCACCCACCTGGACACAATTTAACTTAAACAAATGAAGAAGATAACTGAAGGAGTATAGTTCCTCAAGCATGAAATTTTATATCAAGTATAATTTTAAAACCTCAAAACATTTTTCAAGCTTAAAACCTATAATTGGAATAAACTTAAAGTCTTAAATATTACGGACCGAAGAAACAAAATTTTCAAGCGAAACCATAAAGGATATCTTGAAAATCAATAGTGAAAAAAATGAATACATAGACATTAATAGGACTTGAAGTTTTTTAGAGAAGATTGTTTAAACTAAAATGAAAAACAGTAACCACTATATCTTAAAGGCTTGAAACCAAACAAAATGATTTGATTATCAACTACATTCAATCCCATTAGTAAGCAACCGAAACAAAAAGCAAAGAAGATAAGCTTAAACTTGAAATAAATATGAAATATAATCGAAACTTATCTAAATATGTCAAAAGAACTATAAAATGATAAAGTTGTACATATTGATCCCGAACGTATACAAATCTTAAAGATCACCCAAAGCTTGAAAATAAGAATTTTTAAAACTATTACTCATGCTTCGAAGCATATATAAAGTATCAAAGCAAAGGAAAAACATGAACCTGGTAAATCTCCTTCAGTATGTGCGTTATTCCAGCGAAGAAAGTGAACTTTCAATGGATAAAGGACATCAACGAAACTGCGAGCAAGACTCAATTCCAATGAATGCCCCTTTTTTTGAGTGAATATCTGAAAGGTCCTTAAGAATGACCTCTAAGACAGAGAAAAAAAGGTCCAAAAATCCAACCTCCAAACCCTAGCTTTGCTACTCCTATTATAGATGAATTTAGGGATGAATCAAAGGATATGTTCAAAGGGGAAACCTCAATCCCGAGGTTCTCATTCAACCCTTATTGATCCAAGGAGGGCAACGATGAGAGATTTCAAGTGAGGCCAAAAACCTATACGAAATTGTAAGGTGAAGGATTGAAGGTGCGTAAAATATGGGGAAGGTTGCATGAAACGAGAAGAATACGCGAACACATCATTGGATGGTGTGTTTGATCGACAGAAATGAAAGAGAAAGGGGAGGAAAAGGCGCTCTCGTTCATTGTGAAAGTAAGGAGAATGACAAACCTGTCTAAGATTTAAGTTTAGGTCAAGAATGGAAGAAAAGAATGGGTTAGGGACTAAAATTGGCTATCTAAACAAAAATAGGCTTAAAATTGGGCTTAAAATTATCCTAAAAAATTACTGAAAATAAATGTCTTACCACAAACAGTTTTAGAAATACAAATATATATATATATATATATATATATATATATATATATATATATATATATATATATATATATATATATATATGTTATGTATATATATATATATATGTATATGTATGTGTATATATATGTATATGTATGTATGTATGATATATATGTATATGTATGTATGTATGATATGTATGTATGATATATAATGTAAATGCTAATTTTTTTTTAAAAAGACAAAGATATAGAGTAAAATTATTTTTATAAAATAATAAGAATATTCTTTTAAGAAACACGTCACTCTAAATTGTGTAAACTCGGGGGAGAGTCAAAAATCATATGTTTACAACTTTCCCCTCTTTGAAAGGAAACATAAAGAGTTTTCAGACAAATACGTAGACAAAGAGATCAGTTTTCAAACCCGACCAATTTTATATGAAATTTTTTAAAGAAACAATGTGATCTTTCCCTGATCTCAGATAAATCACATACTTCGAGTTATAAGAAAATTGTCACGTAGTTTGAGGGGATAAAATGATGAAATAATTAGTTCGAGGTTGAGGGAGGTTCCGTCGAGGCTCCAGTCTGCGGTTTTCATTGTTACATCACAAATAAAAATAAAATTCTAAAAGAAAAATACAACTATAAGATCCTATCTATGCATCTTCTCTTGAATCTTCCTTGGTATCTTTACTGTAATCATGATCTTCAAAGTGTTATTCCTCTTTTAACTTTCATCACTAAATTGGGCTCATGAACTTGAAAATGAGGACTTTCCTTTTCTCCCGATAGGTTCCCGAGATCAAAACGAAGAAAAGAAATGGAATGAAAATTTTGCCCCAGTGTAAAGTAAAGAAAATTTTGTTACTTAAACTCATGTATCAAGACTTTGATGGCACTTCAATTTTATTGCATTGCATCCTTCAAAATATTTCTCATTGTTGAAGGTAAGTCTTTTCTTCACGAGAATCCTGATAACTAAATTCCGTTATTGTAATACCCCAAAAGCCCTTAGATTAGACCCGAGAGTTGAAACGGAGAAAAATAAAATTTTTACCAGGTCGCAGAACGAATCTTCATGTGACACGTCAGGTTGAACACGAGTCGTTAAGTGACTCGTGGTGAAGAGTGTTGACTTGCCTAAAAATTTCAAAGTGGGGTGACCACTAGTCGTGGTCAATCCCACGAATCATTGGGTCACCCGTGGTCAAGGGTAGTTGAAGGATGAAGGATGAATTGGCAGTGTACCCACGACTGGTAACCACGAGTCATGGTCAGATGCCACGATTCGTTAGGTGAGTCGTGGTCAGCAGTGTGTTAAAGACTTGAGGTTTTGGACAGTGGAGGTAACGGAAGGTGACCACGAGTTGTGGTAACCAATGACAAGCCTTTAGGTCCCTCGCGGGGACCCTTTGAGGAAAAGTGGCAGTGCACTTAATGAAAGCAGACAACGACTCGTGCCTCGTGGTAACGACTCGTCCAATTCCTCGTTAGGATTGGCTGTCCGTTTTTATCTGCAAATTTAATAAGGGCTTATCTGTAATTCCTATGATCCTAAGGCCTTAACTACATCGTTTTAATATATGAACAGTGAGTTTTAAGAGGTTTAAGTTCATTCTAAGCTATTCCTATTCATGCATGCAAACATAGAGAGCTGGGGAGGTGATCAAGCTTAATTCCCTCCAAATTCTTCTCAATTTTTCCTTGGGCAATCAGAGGAGTTATAGAATCAGATTCTCTCATGTATGTAGAGTTATGAACGGGTGAATTTTTTCACACCCATGCCCAATCCCTCTCTAATTTATAAAAATCTATATGTCGATCCTATAGGGTTACCCAAAGCATGAATTTCCTAAGTTTCTACCATGGGTATGATCTAAACATGTTTCTATTATTGAATTATGATTTATGGGAAAGTTTTAGGATGTTTTCAATTATAAATCATCTTTTTAAGTTTTTTTTATAAATTATAATGCCCATCCATGAAAGTTCATGAAAAATTGATCTATGATGTATGTTCAAGTGTGATGAGATATTTATGATGAAAAGTACGTTTTTAAGTTATTCATGTCTATGATCATGTTTTCAAGTGAATCAAGTAATTTCAAGCATGTTTAAGTATTGGGCAAGTCCATATGTTCAAGTATGATATATGATTTCATGTCAATTAGCTTACCACATGGTTTTGGAGTCTAGACTCCCAATTTATTCAGCTTGTGGTATGATTTGAGCCAAGACACCGTATGTTAGGATTTTCGATTATGCATGTATGTTATTATTCATCTTCGTCGCCAGAAGATGGTTAGCTTCGTTGAAAATGATGGAGAGCATATGCATATTTTTGGGAGTAGTGTCTAGCACTAAGTAGGCTAAGGGTCAGTGAACCCATTGCCTCAGAACGACGTGCTAATGTAGGTTTACCTATATACTTTGGGACCTCCTTTGGAGCTTTCCCCTGCCCCAAGGGGCCTTGAGCTTGATATCACTATCATGGTGTCGGCCTTAGCCCTGACAAGGCTTTGGACGACTCTGCCCACTTGAGTGTGATAGTCGGAACCACATTAGCTCTGTCCCCATAATGTCGGTTATATGGCGAGTCTCTCATTGTTCCTCATGATTTCAGTTATACATATTTATCATTCATGACGTGTGTGTGTGTGTCTCTCTCTCTCTCTATATATATATATATGTTCTAAAGCAAGTTTGACCCAATGCTCAGTTTTACTTATGATAATCAAATTTCAGCTTTGGGTCATTCGAATCAGTTATGATGTTTAGTTATGTTCAGATCATGATTTCAGAAAATAGCATGCAAGCCCTACTCTCAAATCCTTATCTTGATTATGTTTATATTATGTATGTTTTAATGATTTTACTTACTTAAGAGGTTTTACATACCTTGCATACTCAGTACATTTCATGTACTGACTACATACTCTATGTTGTATCATTTTATGACAGAGGCTCTGAAATCCAGACTTAGCCTTGTCACTAGCCAGTTCCAAAGTTAGCATCCAGTCTTTATTGGTGAGTCCTCATCTGTCGAAGGCACCTTTTTATTAAGTTATGTTTTACATATTTTTAGTTTTAGACTTAGAGAGTTAGTTGGGGTCTTGTCCTATTAAATTATCAGACATAGAAGCTTTTCATACATAGATTGTATTCGGCTTCAGATTCACAGTTGTATTCTGATGTTATTTATGTTTAGACTTCCTCTATGATTATCATGATTGATTTTCCGCTTTTATTAATTGAGTTAGAAATTATGTTCATGCCATGGGTCGACTTGGAGTCTCTCGGGGTTCCTTGTCCCGTGTCTCGATCCGGGCCCATGTTCGGGTCATGAAAAACTTGGTATCAGAGAAATAGATTTTGAAGTGTCCTAGGGTGTCTGATAGCCACATTAAGTAGAGTCTTTTTCATGGGTGTGAAGCGCGCCACACTTATGAAGAAGAGGCTTCAAGGCGTTTAGGAAATGTTCCCTTCTTTCATGACTCTATCTCGTGATATGAGTTCGACTCTCTCCCTTCCTCTAACTCGTGCTAAACGTGTGTGCAGAAACATGCCTTTCCAGAACAACAATGGGAATCAGCCAGCCCCATCAACTCCAATGGATCCCATGCAAGTTATGGGTGTAGAACTTGGGGCCACCCTTAGAGTGTTGATACGGTCCATGATCACCCAGCATAACCAGAAGACTATCGTATCAGTGAACCCTACTGTAGAGATGGCAGCTACTAGGGTTCAAGAACTCACAAAGAGGAGCCCCTCTAATCTTGGTAATTCGAATATGGGTGGAGAGTGTAAGGGGGAAGAAAGGGAGAACAAAAGGCCCAGGGACGAAGACTTGGAGAGTTCCTATCCAGGGTCGAGTAGTGGGAGTCTCTCTCAACTTCTTCAGAGGTCTTTAGCTCAAGTTCGAGGATATAAGCCCCAGGTAAGGGAGATTACTTACCTAGTTTGTGGGCGCTATGGGAAGAACCACCTAGGGAAGTGCATGGTGGGTTCAGATGTTTGCTTCTATTGTGGCTAGCCCGGTCATAAACACAGGGATTGCCCTTTAACTAAGCGAGAAAGCCAGAGAGGCCGTGCCCCGGCCACCCCTCCAGCAGCCCTATCTAGCCAGTCAGCATGCCTAAAATGTGGTAGTACACACGCGAGATGGTGTTTGGAAGGTTCAGACCCTTGTTACGAATGTGGGGAGGCCAGACACATGCACCAGAATTGCCCACTAGCCAAGCAGGGCAAGGGTAGAGCCGGTGCGCCAATCACCGGATCAGCAGCTCCAGCAAATCGCCCATCCCAGTAGGATAGTTACCAAGAGCAAGTGGGAGTCAGCCTCAGATGTAGTACTAGGTATGTTATAAGCCTTCCTATCGAACCTACCATGATTGCTAGTTCTGAGAACTATTGTACGAGGTACAAGATCCCCTTGTGCACTTTATTATAAGATTTATTTCATGGAAGGAGGGAAATGGTAAGTGAAGGGCCAAGTCAGGTCTCGAGTTTTCTAGTGAGGAAGTTCTAGAAATAGTATCTAAGGGTAGTCCATCCCTCCTCATGTAGGTGTTTCCTTTATGTTTGCTCGATGCTACGCTCAGCTCATGCTTATGTTCAGAACCCTAAGATGATAGGTAACCCCGTTAGTCAGGGATCCAATATTAGCCATTCAGCTTCATGTCATAACCCTCGTTACGTATGTGAACTCATGTCTCTTAGAACGCTCAGCTCTATGAACTCAGTCCCTAAGATTTGCCCTATCAACTCATAAGATCGTGTTATATTTGGTATATGCCTAGCTTAAATTTTTTAAACAATTCATGCTCATGATTCCCTTACTCTAAAACCTCTGGATGTTCCCCCATGATGGAGATGATGGTTAAAATGGGTACGTTTAAGGTAACTCCCTATCCCTGCCTTAGGTGCCGGGTATATAGAAGTCCAAGAAGTGCGGTTATTAGCCAAGCCGGGAAGTGCAACAACTCGCATGGTCATTTTTGATTGTTGATCCATTTTCCTTGGGTTGGACCATTCCATATCTTCAGGACCTTTCCATATCTTCATTTTCATTATTCATGACTTGCATAGGTGGATGTCACCATTTCCGAGATGATCTAATGAAGGTCGGGAGAGATTTTCAATTTTGGAGGGGTTTGAGGTTTGAGAGGTTTGACCAGAGTCAACGTTTTAGGTTAATGAGCTTGAATTTGGGTTCTGAAAGGTCTTTTGGTTTCGGATGGTGATTTATAACTTAGTTGGGTAGTTTGCATGAATCTCGAGGTGATTCGGAAGTGATTGGAACCTTTGGTTGAAATCATGAGCTTTGAGAAGGCTAAGTTTGACCACGGTCAACTTTCGATTAAAACCACCTTATATTTATATTGGTAATTTGATGATTCCAACTGATCTGGAATGGGTTTATGACTAAATTGCATATTTGAGTTATGACCGGGGGATTCCGGATGAGTTTCAGGTGGATTTGAATGTTTTGTGCATTTGGCATGATCTTAAGAATAAAAGGTGAAAACTCAGAGGTTCGGGACTTCAGAATTCTTAGAATGAATTGTACGAGTTCGTCTTGTTGACTCGACGGATTTTGGTGTCATTATTCAGAACAGATTAGAATAATCCTTGGTGACTGATGTAAAAGCTAGATAGGAAGAGGAACTTATTTTGGTAAGGTTAAAGGAAGCCATTCAGAATTAGAAGGTAGAGGTCTTCTCCAAAGGGGGATGGTGTGCTTCAAAATCAAAGTCGTCTATGCATTCCGGATGTTGGTAATTTTAGAGACCAGATGTTGCATGAGGCTCATGGTTCCAGATATTCCATACATCCAAGTGCCTCCAAGATGTACCATGACCTACGGGAAGTCTATTGGTGGAATGGCATGAAGAAGGACATCGCAGAATTTGTAGCTAAGTGTCTGAGTTGTCAACAGGTGAAGGTGGAGCATCAAAGTCGGGGAGGTGGGCTTCAAGATATCAGTATTCCTATTTGGAAGTGGGAGGAAATCAATATGGACTTCTTCATAGGATGGCCTCTCACTCGTCGACAGTATGACTCCATTTGGGTGGTCGTGGACAGGTTGACCAAAGCAGCTCATTTCCTACCAATTGAAACTACCGATTCAGCAAGGATTATGCTAAGTTGTACATTTGGGAGTTAGTTCGGTTGCATGAGGTTCCATTTTCCATCATATCAGATAGAGGTACTCAGTTTACCTCTTACTTTGGAGATCATTTTAAGAAGGGGCTTGGTACTCAGGTTAAGCTTAACACAATATTTCTCCTGCAAACAGATGGTCAAGGGGAGTGTATTATTCAGACTCTCGAGGACATGTTGAGAGCATGTGTGATTGACTTCAAGGGTAGTTGGGATGAGCATTTGCCTCTCATTTAATTTGTATATAATAACAACTATCATTTCAGCATTCAGATGGCTCTGTTTGAGGCTCTCTATGGGCGGAGGTGTAGATCGCTTATTGGTTGGTTTGAAATCGGTGAAGCTACAATGACAGGGCCAGATTCAGTCCATGAGGATATGGAGAAAGTTTAGCTCATACGGGACAGGTTGAGAACAGTTCAAAGTTGCCAAACCTCTTATGCGGATGTGAGAAGGAAAGAACTCGAGTCCGAATTTGATGATTGGGTGTTTTTGAAGGTGTCTCCCATGAAGGGAGTGATGAGGTTCAAAAAGAAAGGAAAACTTAGTCCCCGTTATGTTGGCCCGTACCGGATTGTGAAACGGGTTGGCAAGGTGGCATATGAATTGGAGTTTCCCTCAGAATTAGCTTCCGTTCATCCGATTTTTCATATATCGCTCTTAAAGAAGTGTTTGGGTGATCCAGCTCTAGTTGTTCTGGTGGACAGTGTTGGTGTAAAAGATAGCCTTAATTATGAAAATGTTTCGGTGGAAATATGGGATCATTAGGTTCAAAGTCTAAGAAACAAAGAGGTAGCTACAATTAAAGTTTTATGGAGAAATCAACATGATGAGGGAGCTATGTGGGAAGTCGAAGCAGATATGATGGCTAGATACTTGCATCTATTCCCTACCGGCTCAGTTTCAGCCTGAGGTATCAGTTCTTCCTTAATAATCTATTCAATTTCATGTTCAGCTCATGTACCTCAGTTTCTTTCATGTAAAAGTAGTTATGTATGATTCATGAATTCAGTTCAGTCATGTAGTTCAAATCGGAGTCAGTCACTCCGTCAGTTTTTAGCATGTATGCTCAGTATTTGAATATGGTGATTTTATTTCTATGTTTTCTGTATGTTTTCCCACATTCGAGGATGAACCAATGGGGAGATATTGTAATACCCGGAAATCCCTAAGATCATGACCGAGAGTTGAAATGGAGAAAAATAGAATTTTATGCACCAGGTCACAGAACGAGTCGTCATGTGACCTGTCAGGTTGACCACGAGTCGTTAAGTGAATCGTAGTGAGAAGTGTTGACTTGCCTGAAAATTTCAAAGTGGGGTGACCACGAGTCATTGGATCATCCGTGGTCAAGGGAAGTTGAAGGATGAAGGATGAACTGGCAGTGTACCCCACGCTGGACACCACGAGTCGTTGTCAGATGCATGACAAGCCGTTAGATCCCTCGTGGGGGCCCTTTGAGGTAAAGTGGCAGTGCACTTAACAAAAGCAAACGACGACTCGTGCCCCGTGGTAACGACTCGTCCAATTCCTCGTTAGGACTAGCAGTTAGTTTTTCTCTGCTAATTTAGTAAGGCCTTATCTAAAATTCCTATGATCCTAAGGCCTTCACTACGTCATTTTTAAGCTATTAACAGTGAGTTTTAAGAAGGGTAAGTTCATTCTAAGCTATTCATATTCATGCATGCAAACTTAGAGAGCTAGGGAGGTGATCAAACTTAACTCCCTTCCAAATTTTTCTCAATTCTTCCTTGGGAAATTAGAGGAGTTTTAGAATCAGATTTTCTCAGGTATGTAGAGTTATGAATGGGTAAATTTGTTCACACCCATGCCCAATCCCTCTCTAATTCATGAAAAATCTATATGTCGATCCTCTGGGGTTTTAACCCAATGCATGAATTTCCTAAGTTTCTACCATAGGTATGATCTAAGCATGTTTCTATTATTGAATTATGATTTATGGGCAAGTTTTATGATGTTTTCAATTATGAATCATGTTTTAAAGTTCTTATAAATTATAATGCCCATCCGTGGAAGTTCATGAAAAATTGAGATCTATGATGTATGTTCAAGTGTGATGAGATATTTATGATGAAAAGTATGTTTTCAAGTTATCCATATCTATGATCATGTTTTCAAGCGAATCAATTATTTTCAAGCATGTTTAAGTATTGGGAAAGCCCATATGTTCAAGTATGATTTATGATTTCATGTCAATTAGCTTACCGCATGGTTTTGGAGTCTAGACTCCCAATTTTATTCAGCTTGTGGTATGATTGAGCCAAGGCTCCTTACGTTACGATTTATTATTTAGCTTCGTCTCTAGATGATGGTCAGCTTCATTGAAAATGATGGAGAGCATATGCATGTTATTGGAAGTAGTGTCTAGCACCGAGTAGGCTAAGGGTCAGTAACCCAATGCCTCAGAGCTATGCGCCAACGTAGGTTTACTTATATACTTTGGGACCTCCTTTGGTGCTTTCCCCTACCCCAAGAGGCCTGTATCTTGATATTGATATCATGGTATCATCCTTACTGTAAAGGCTTTGGATGACTTTGCCCACTTGAGTATGATAGTCGGGACCACGTAAGCTCTATCGTGGTAATGTCGGTTATGTGAAGAGTCTCCCATTGTTCCTCATGATTTCAATTATGCATGTTTATCATTCATGATGTGTGTGTGTGTGTGTGGGTGTGTGTGTATGTTCTAAAGTAGGTTTGACCCAATGTTCAATTTTACTTATGATAATCAAATTTCAGTTTTGGGTCATTCGAATCAGTTATGATGTTTAGTTATGTTCAGATCATGATTTCAAAAAATAGCATGCAAGCTCTACTCTCAGATCTCTATCTTGATTATTTTTATATTATGTATGTTTTAATGATTTTACTTACTTAAGCGGTTTTATATACCTTGCATACTTGGTACATTTCATGTACTGACCGCATACTCTATGCTGTGTCGTTTTATAATACAGGCTCCGACATCTAGACTCAGCCCCGTCACTAGCCAGTTCGAGAGTTAACATCCAGTCTCTATTGGTGAATCTTCATATACCGAGGGCCCCTTTTTATTTAGTTACATTTACATATTTTCAGTTTCAGACTTAGAGAGTTAGTTGGGGTCTTGTCCCATCAACTCATCAGACATAGTTGCTTTTCAGACATAGATTGTATTCAGCTTCAGATTTGCGGTTGCTTTATGATGTTATATATGTTTAGACTTCTGCTACGATTATCATGATTGATTTTCTGCTTTTATTGATTGAGTTAGAAGTTATGTTCATTCCATGGGTCGACTTGGAGTCTCTCGGGGTTCCTTGTCCCGTGTCTCGATCGAGGCCCATGTTCGGATCGCGACAGTTATCTAGGATGGTTATGATAAATTAAATTAAATCTCATTATCTAGGAAGGTCCTAATAAACTAAATTAAATTTCATTATCCAAGAGGGTCCTAATAAATTAAATTAAATTCCATTTCCAGAAGCATTTTGAACTAACTAAATTAAATCCTATTATCAAGGAAGGGTCTGATGAACTGAATTAAATCTAATTATCCAGGAGAGTCCTGACAAATTAAATTAAATCGCATCATCCAGGAGGATCCTGATAAATTAAATTAAATTTTATTTTTTAGGAAGGCCCTGATAAATTAAAATTAAATCTCATTTTTCAGGAGGGTCCTAATAAACTAAATTAAATCTCATCATCTAGGAGGGTCCTGATAAACTAAATTAAATCTCATTTAGCAGGAGGGTATTGACAAATTAAATAAATTTTCATTATCTAGGAGGGTCCGGATAAAAATTAAATCTCATTTTTCAGGAGGGTCCTAATAAATTAATTTAAATCACAGGGTCCTGATAAACTAAATTAAATCCCATTATCCAGGAGGGTCCTAATAAACTAAATTAAATCCTATTTTTTTAGGAGGTCCTGATAAACTAAACTAAATTCTATTTTCCAGGAGGGTCCTAACAACTTAAACTAAACCAATTATCCAGGAGGGTCCTGATGAATTAAATTAAGTCTCATTTTTCAGAAGAGACTTGATAAAATAAGTTAAATCTCATTTTCCAAGAGAGTACTAATGAATTAAATTAAATTTTATCTCTCAGGAGGGTCTTGATAAACTAAATTAAATCCCATTTTTTAAGAGGGTCCTGATAAAGTAAACTCAATTCCATTATCCAGGAGGGTCCTGATAAACTAAATTAAATCTCATTTTCTAAGAGGGTCTTGAACTAACTAAATTAAGTCTCATTATTCAGGAGGACCCTGATAAACTAAATTAAATCCTATTATTCAGGAGGGTCCTAATAAATTAAATTGAATCTCATTATCCAGGAGAGTCCTAATATATTAAACTAAATCCCATTATTTAGGAGGGTCCTGATAATCTAAATCAAATCCTATTATCCAGGAGGGTTGTGATAAACTAAATTAAGTTTTATTTTTCAGGAGGGTCCTGATAAACTAAATTAAATTTCATTATCCAGGAGGTCCTGAATAAATCTTGAAAATGTGAATTTGTATTCTTCCAGAAGGTACCTGCTACCAACAAACCAAATTTACCCCTGTTTCGAAACAAAGAAAATTTGTAAATTTTAACTTAGTGGTTGGTTTATGGCTTTGGCTTTCAAGGGGATTTTTCCAACACTTGTCAGGTTCAGCTCTACTTCAAATATTCTAAGCATGTAGTTGGCCTACTACATTATTGACCCACAATCTGGTTATCAAGAATGAGTTTAACCTAATACATACCTCTGTTTCATGATGTTCCTCAATCTGAACTCTATTTAACCCCTGTACTTTCATGAATCCAAAACTCGCCCACAGGTGATAATTCATTGAATATTGTTATAATACCCCAAAGATGCTTAGAGTAGACACGGAAGCTAAAAGTTGAAAACTACTGAAACTAGGAAATTATCATAGAACGAGTCATGTAACGACTCGTGGTATCTAACCACGGGTATTATATGCAATCATAGGGATGAGGAGTTTTGGTGGCAAGGGAGACAACAAGTGATATAACGACTCATTGTGGGAAACAATGGGTCGTCCCTTGCGGTTGTGGTGAGTTATGAACTTCAGCAGATGGCATACAATGGGTCTTCCCACGACACGTTGTGAAGAATAATGACTCGTTGTTATCGATCTTCGTTGGGTTGCAAGACTTTCCAGTGCATATGACGGATCAAGACCACTACTCCTTGGGAGCAACCACGAATCGTGGTGAGGCTTGTGCTAAGAAGGTTCAGCTTTTGTGAAAGGGAAACAATGGTCGATTTAACGACCCATTTTCTTAGAGGATGAGTCGTCCTGTCCATCCTTTGTTCAATTCCGAAGGCAAGTCTCAGCAGTGCAAACAACGAGCAACAAAACGGGTCGTCCTTCCTTCAAACAACCCGTTGTTCCATCCGTTAGTCCGGCCTGGATAGTTTTCAGGGAAGATTCATTAAGGCTATTTTTTACTTTTTGACGCTATAATACCCTAAAATATGTCGTTTTAGCTTATGAAAGGTGGGTTTTTAGGGGGATAAATTAATCTAAGTCCTCATTCATGCATGCAAGAACATAGAGAGGTAATCAAAGGTGATTCAAGGATTTTCTCTTCAATTCTTCCAAATTCCTTCTTGGGCATTCAAGGGAAGTTTAGTACCAGTTATTCCCGGGTATGTAAGGCTATCAATGGGTGATTTCTTCCACACCTATTCCCATCCTCTATGATTTTTACGAAAATTTTATTAAAAACTCTTGGGGTTTTGAAGATGATTTATATAAAAGTCTAATGATTTGATAATGGGTTTTGTGATTTTAGAATCTCATCATAATCTATGGGTTTTGATCAGTTTTTATTATTTAANCTATGGGTTTTGATCAGTTTTTATTATTTAAATCATTTATAATTCTATCAAATTTTGATTTCTATGAAATTAAGCCTAATTATGTATGACCCATGATAAATCAATTTATGATCTACTATATCCATTGATGATATTTACAAGTCTAGAATGAATTATGATTCAAATTATGGATTTATGATATTAGCCATCATGATTTTATAAATCTCAAACTATATACATGATTTACATGTATGAACCTTATGAATCATGAATTATGTTTTGGCCGACTCTTGGGCCCTATGTCATGGCTAGTTCACGTATGTAAAAGTATGTTATGATTATCATGATTTAACTAGCTCAAGAATTTATGCATGTTATACTATGAGCACTATATATGTTTTGGGAGTAGTATTGAACACCGAGTAGGTTCGGGGCTCAGGTTAAGCCCCGGATCTCATGAACTACGTGCCATAGTAGGTATGTTGGGACCCCCTTTCATGACTGTCCCCGGCCCGAATGGCCCTTTCTTCATGGTGATATCACACTTTCATGGTCCTATCTTTGGCAAGGTATGGACACCCTCCCGACTAGGGTTATAAGTCGTGTTTCATGTGTGCTCATATGGGGTATGTCGGTTAAGAGAACCTCCCACTACTCCTCATGATTTATGCATGTTATAATTATGTATTTTGGCTTAATTCATGTTAAGTGAAGCTCTTCTCTTATGATTATAATTATGTTAGCGCTACGAATGTTTTGAAAACCTTGGGTCTTATGTTATATTACGATGTTTATAATATGAGCATGATGTCCTACTCTTATGATCGTTTATGAGTTTTATATGTTTTAAATGTTCGTCTTAATTACCTTGCATACTTAGTACATTCCACATACTGATCGCATACTTTCTATGTTGTATCATTTCATGATACAGACCCCAGCTCTCAGGCTCACACTCACCCATAGATTGTCTCGGAGTTGCTTTCAGCACAGTTGGTAAGTCCTCATGTTCCGAGGGCTATTTTATAGACATGTTTCTACTTTCTGTTTCAGTACTTGTTCAGGTTAGTTGTGGGTGTTGTCCTATTAACCCATTGTACGTATTAGAGGATTTCAAACAAATGTTCAGTACTCAGCTTGTACGTCTTAGTGTTTTGAATGTTTTGATATACTATGTTATGCCATGTTTCGGATATGCCTTATGTTCAGTCTTCCGCTTATGTGATTGAATTAGATGTATTCTCATGCCTTGGGTAGACTTGGGGTCTCTCGAGGCTTCTTGTCCCGTGTCTTCGATCCGGGTATACATTCGAGTCGTGAAAAACTTGGTATCAGAGCCATAGGTTTGAAGTATCCTAGGATGTCTGAAAGCCACATGTCTTTTTCATGGGTGTGAAGCGCGCCACACTTATGACGAAGAGGCTACTAGACATTTAGGAAACGTTTCCTTCTTTCACGATCTCTGTCGTGTGATGAAAGTCCTTTACCCTTCTAATTCATTCTATTCACGATTGCAGCATCATGCCTCCACACGGAGTGAACTCCAGAAGAAATGGTAACAGTAATGATCATGAGGGTGCCAATGGTGAGGAGCACGCACCAGAGCCAGTTGCCCACACTGAGTTTAGGACTGCGATTCAGATGCTGGCACAGGCTGTGATTGCCCAGGTTCAGAATTAGACGGTGGCACATTACCCTTATAATAGGAATGCAACGGTAGCTAGGGTGAGGGATTTCTTGAGAATGAACCCTCCTGAGTTCATGGGGTCAAAGGTGGACGAGGACCCACGTGATTTCATTGAGGAGATCTGAAGATCACCCAGGTTATGGGGGTGAACAATGGGGAGTGTGTGATTTGACCTCCTATCAGCTAAATGGGGTGGCTCATATATGGTTTAAGCAATGGAGAAATCCCAGGGCAGTGGGTGTAGGCCCGATAGGTTGGGAGGAGTTCCACGCGACATTTATGGATCGGTTCTTCCCTCGGGAGATGAGGGAGCTCAAGGCGACCGAGTTTTTTAGTTTGAAGCAAGGTAATATATCTATTTAGGAGAACGCATCGGAGTTCACCCGATTATCCAAGTATGCTACGGAGTTGGTGGTGGACCGAGGACTTGGGTGAGCCGTTTTGTGCATAGGGTGGCGATTACTTGGACAAGGATTGCAGGATCGCCATGCTTCATCAGGATATCAATTTTCCCCATATTTTATTATATGCACAACAGATGGAGTCGGTCTACCGTAGACAAAGGGAGGCCAAGAGGGACAGGACCGACAGTTATAGGACTTCTCAGGTCAGGTCAGGGGGTGGACAGCGTCAGCAGTCCCAGCATAGGTCTATCGCTCCAGCTCCATCATCGTCCATCACGCCATCTAGGTTCAGAGTAGATCATAGGAGCAGGGCTTCAAGCTCGAGGGATCAGGGTAACATGCAGATGGAGCGCACTTTTCCAGTTTGTGTGAAGTGCAGCAAGAATCATCCCCGGAGGTGCTTAGTCGGCGTGGATGCTTGTTTAGGGTGTGGCAAACCCGAACACAGACTCAGAGATTTCCCTTCAGCCAGATCAGGGGATGGTGGAGCCCGTGTGACAGCAGCCAGTTCTGCCGCTCCAGTAGCACATCCACCTCAGTAGGGTGCCTCTACTAGTTCAGCAGATGGTCAGCGCCAAAATAGGTTTTATGCTTTAGTGCCTCGCCAGGAGTAGGAGGCTTCACTAAATATGGTCACTAGCAAGTTGCAAGTCTTCCATATTGATGCTTGTGCCTTGTTAGATCCAAGAGATACTTTGTCTTTTGTGACCCCTTATATTGCTAGTAGTTTTAGAGTTAGCCCTGAAATCCTGTCAGAGCCATTCTCACTCTCTACTCCAGTCGGTCATTCAGTGGTAGCTAGGAAGGTGTATAGAGGTTGCCCCATTACAGTATTGCATAAGGTCACCTTTGAATACTTAGTAGAGTTAGCTATGAATGACTTCGATATCATTTTGGGCATGGATTGGTTGTTTGCTTGTTATGCTTCGATTAATTGTAGGACCCGTGCGGTGGAATTCCAATTTCCGGGTGAGTCAGTTTTGGAGTGGAAGTGAAATTCAGCTATACCAGCCGGTTGGTTTATTTCATATCTTAAATCCAGGAAAATGATTTCTAAGGGTTGCTTGTGTCACCTAGTTAGGCTTAAGGATGTGGAGTCCGAGACCCCGACTATCCAATTAGTTCCGGTGGTGTGTGAGTATCCGGAGGTTTTTCCTGAGGATTTTCCAAGTGTTCCTCCTGAGAGGAAAATTGATTTCAGCATTAATCTCTTACCCAATACGAAACCCATCTCTATTCCTCCCTACAAGATGGCTCCAGCCGAGATAAAGGAGTTGAAGGATCAGTTGAAGGACTTGTTACATAAAGGCTTTATCAGATCGAGCAAGTCTCCATGGGGTGCACCAGTGTTATTTTTCCAGAAGAAGGATGGTTCCCTTCGCATGTGTATTGATTACCGACAATTGAACAAGGTCACCATCAAGTGTAGGTACCCCTTGCCCAGGATTGATGACTTGTTTGACCACCTTCAGGGTGCCAGATGTTTCTCAAAGATAGATCTCAGGTCCAGGTATCACCAGCTCAGAGTTCGGGAGAGTGACATCCCGAAAACCGCTTTCAAGACTCGGTATGATCACTACGAATTTGTTGTTATGCCTTTTGGACTAAAAAATGTCCTTGCAGCTTCCATGTACTTGATGAACAGGGTATTCAAGCAATATCTAGACATGTTCGTGATCATGTTCATCGATGATATCCTTATATACTCTCGGACCGAGGAGGAGCATGCCGCTCACTTGAGAGTAGTGCCTCAGACCCTCAAGGATTGTCAGTTTGTATGCAAAGTTCAACAATTTGAATTTTTATTGGACTCCATGACATTTTTAGGCCATGTGGTATTGAGTGAGGGAATAAAAGTAGATTCTCAGAAAATTGAAGCGGTAAAGAATTGGCCCAGAGCAGTGAATCCTTCAAAAATTTGAAGTTTCTTGGGCCTAGCATGCTACTATCGGAGGTTTGTTGAGGCTTTTTCATCAATTGCAGCACCATTGACCAGGTTGACTTAGAAAAAGGTAAAGTTCCAATGGTCGGAGGCTTGTGAGAAAAGCTTCCAAGAGTTGAAGACTCGACTCACTTCAGTACCAGTGTTGACCCTACCCGAGGGTATTGATTGTTTTGTAGTATATTGTGATGCTTCGAGGATCAGACTTGGGTGTGTGTTGATGCAGCATGGGAAAGTGATAGTGTATGCCTCAAGACAGCTGAAAATCCATGAGAAGAATTACCCGACCCATGATCTTGAGTTGACCGAGGTGGTGTTTGCATTGAAGATATGACGGAACTACTTGTATGGGGTCCATGTGGATGTATTTATGGACCACAAGAGCTCTCAATATATGTTCACACAGAAAGATCTCAATCTTTGACAAAGAAGGTGGTTGGAGCTACTCAAGGACTACGATATGAGTGTTCTTTACCACCCGGGTAAGGCTAATGTGGTAGCAGATGCACTTAGTAGGCTCTCTATGGAGAGTGTGTCCCATGTGGATGAGGGAAAGAAGGAGTTTGTTAAAGATGTCCCCCGACTTGTGAGGTTGGGAGTTAGATTGGTCAACTCGACCAATGGCGGCGTTTTTGTACAAAACGGATCCGAATCATCCTTGGTGGTTGATGTGAAATCTAAGAGAGATGAGGACCCGATTTTGAGGAAATTGAATGAAGTTGTGCAGAGTCAAAATGTGGAGATTTTTCCCCAAGGGGGAGATGGTGTACTACGGTACCAAGGCTGTCTGTGTGTCCCAAACGTTGTTGATTTGAGAGGTCGGATATTTCATGAGGAACATGGTACCAGATATTCTATCCATCGAGGATCCATGAAGATGTATCGTGATTTATGAGAAATCTATTGGTGGAATGGCGTGAAGAAGGATATTGCAGAGTTTGTAGCCAGATGTCCAAATTTCCAACAAATAAAGGTTGAACATCAAAGGCCTGGAGGAGTACTTCAAGATATTAGAATTCCTACTTGGAAGTGGGAAGAAGTTAATATGGACTTTATAATAGGATTACCCCATACTCGTCGACAATATGACTCCATTTGGATGGTGGTCGACAGGTTGACCAAGGTGGCACATTTCCTACCAGTGAAGACCATAGATTCAGTGGATGATTATGAAAAATTATATATTCGGGAGTTGGTTCGACTTCATGGAGTGCCCTTGTTTATTATTTCAGATCAAGGTACTCAATTTACCTCCTAGTTCTGGCGGTCTTTTCAAAAAGGGCTTGGGACTCAAGTTAAGCTCAACACAGCCTTTCATCCGCAAACGGATGGCCAGTCAGAATGAACAATACAGAATCTCAAGGACATGTTGAGAACATGTGTGATGGATTTCAAAGGTATCTGGGATGATCATTTGCCTTTAATCGAGTTTTCTTATAATAACAGCTATCACTCTAGCATCTAGATGGCACCGTTCGAGGCTCTTTATGGGCAAAGGTGTAGATCACCCATTGGATGGTTTGAGGTTGGTGAGACAGCTATGATAGGGCCTGAGTCGATTCATGAGGCCATGGTGAAGGTTCAGTTGATAAGGGATAGGCTAAAAACCTCTCAGAGTCGTCAAAAGTCATATGCTTATGTGAGGAGAAGAGATTTTGAGTTTGAGGTAGGAGACTGGGTATTTCTAAAGGTATCTCCCATGAAGGGAGTTATGCAGTTTGGGAAGAAAGGAAAACTCAGTCCCTACTATGTTAGTCCCTACCGGATTACGAGAAGAGTTGGTAAGGTAGCATATGAGTTAGACCTGCCCTCAGAGTTATCTTATGTACATCCCTTGTTTCATGTGTCGCTTATGAAGAAATGTTTGGGTGATCCAGTCCTAGTAGTTCCAGTGAACAGTGTCAGTGTCAAGGACAGCCTCAGCTATGAAGAAGTTCTTGTGGAAATATTGGACCATCAAGTTCGGAGACTAAGGAACAAAGAAGTAGCTTCAGTTAAAGTTCTATGGAGAAATCAGCATGTTGAAGGAGCTACGTGGGAAGCCGAAGCATATATGATGGCTAGATACCCGCATTTGTTCTCTACCGGCTCAGTTTCATCTTGAGGTATCAGTTATGCTCCATGACTCTATTTAGTTTACATGTTCAGTTCCTGTGTTCAGGTTTCTTTTATGTGTAAGGATGTGTATGTGAAGCATGAGACCAGTTCAGCTATGTGTTATGAATCGGAGGTAGTCATTCCATCAGTTTTTGGTTTAAATGGTTAGTATTTGAGTATGATACTTGCATCTTTCTGTTTTCTTCTTGTTTCCTACATTTGAGGAAAAATTTTCCCAAGGGGGAGATATTGTAACACCCCGAAAGTGCCTAGGAGTATACTCGGAAGCTAAAAGTTGAAAACTACTGGAACTAGAAAATTATCACAGAACGAGTCATGTAACGACTCGATGGTTAGTCGTGGTATCTAACCATGGGTTGTTGTATGCAGTCGTAGGGATGAGTAGTTTTGGTGGCAGGGGAGACAACGAGTGATGTAATGACCCATTTTGGGAAACAACAGGCCGTCCCTTGTGGTCGTGGTGAGTTATGGACTTTAGTAGATGGCATACATCGGGGCTTCCCACGACATGTTGTGAGGAGTAATGACTCGTTACAGGTCATCGTTGGGTTGCAAGACTTTCCAGTGCATATGATGAATCAAGACCACGACTCATTGAGAGCAACCACGAGTCGTGGTGAGGCTCGTGGTAAGAAGGTTCAGCTTTTGTGAAAGGGAAACAACAGTCAATGTAACGACCTGTTGTCTCAGAGGACGAGTCATCCTGTCCATCCATCGTTTAGTTCCGGAGGCAAGTCTCAGCAGTGCAAACAACGAGCAATAGAACGGGTCATTGTTCCTTCCAACGACCTGTTGTTCTATCCGTTAGTCCGACCTGGACAGTTTTCAGGGTAGATTCATTAAGGGCATTTTTGACTTTTTCACTCTATAAGACCCTAAACTACGTTGTTTTAGCTTATTAAAGGTGGGTTTTTAGGGGGATAATTTATTCTAAGTCCTCATTCATGCATGCAAGAACATAGAGAGGCAATCAAAGGTGATTCAAGGCTTTTTCTTGAATTCTTCCAAATTCCTTCTTGGGCATTCAAGGGAAGTTTAGAACCAGTTATTCCCGGGTATGTAAGGCTATCAATGGGTTATTTCTTCCACACCCATGCCCATCCTCTATGATTTTTACGAAAATTTTATTAAAAACTCATGGGTTTTGAAGATGATTTATATAAAAGTCTAATGATTTGATAATGGATTTTGTGATTTTAGAATCTCATCATAATCTATGGGTTTTGATTAGTTTTTATTATTTAAATCATTTATAATTCTATCAAATTTTGATTTCTATGAAATTAAGCCTAATTATGTATGATCCATGATAAATGAATTTATGATCTACTATTTCCATTGATGATATTTACAAATCTAGCATGAATTATGATTCGAATTATGGACTTATGATATTACCCATCACGATTTTATGAATTTCAAGCTATATACATGATTTACAAGTATGTATGAACCTTATTAATCATGAATTATGTTTTGGTCGACTATCGAGCCCTATGTCATGGCTAGTTCACGTATGTACAAGTATGTTATGATAATCATGATTTAATTATCCCATGAATTCATGAATGTTATACTATGAGCACTATATATGTTTTGGGAGTAGTATCGAATACCGAGTAGGTTCGGGGCTCAGTTTAAGCCCCGGATCTCATGAAGTACGTGCCACCGTAGGTATGTTGGGACACCTTTCATGACTGTCCCCGACAAGAATGGCCCTTTCTTCATGCTGATATCACATTTTCATGGTCCTACCCTTGGCAAAGTACGGACACCCTCCCGACTAGGGTTATAAGTCAGGCTTCATGTGTGCTCATATGGGATATGTCGGTTAAGAGAAACTCCCATTATTCCTCATGATTTATGCATGTTATGATTATGTATTTTGGCTCAAGTCATATTAAGTGAAGCTCTTCTATTATGATTATGATTATGTTAGCACTACGAATGTTTTGAAAACCTTGGGTCTTATGTTATATTACGATGTTTATAATATGAGCATGATGTCCTACTCTTATGATCATTTATGAGTTTTATATGTTTTAAACGTCCGTCTTAATTATCTTGCATACTCAGTACATTCCACGTACTGACCGCATACTTTCTATGTTGTATCATTTCATGATACAGGCCCCAGCTCTCGGGCTCACCCTCACCCATAGATTGTCTCAGAGTTGCTTTCAGCATAGTTGGTGAGTCCTCATGTTCCAAGGGCTATTTGATAGATATGTTGCTACTTTCTTTTTCAGTACTTTTTCGGGTTAGTTGAGGGTGTTGTCCCATCAACCCATCGTAGGTATTAGTGTCTTTCAGACAAATGTTCAATACTAAGCTTGTATGTCTTAGTGTTCGGATGTTTTGATATATTATGTGATGCCATGTTTTCGATATGCCTTATATTCAGTCTTTCGCTTATATGATTAAATTAGATGTATGCTCATGCATGGGTTGACTTGAGGTCTCTCGGGGCTCCTTGTCCCGTGTCTATGATCTGGGTATACGTTCGGGTCGTGAAAATTGTGCTCTATCTTGAATTACGTTATTTCATGTGCTGGCCATTTTTCTTGCTCTGTGCAACTGGAAAAGCTGATAGCTAGTTTTGAAATCCTTTTCCACTTGTTCTGACACTGACTTGACTCAAATATACAAAAAAATGATAAAAAGATAGAAATATAGAGAAGAATAGGATTCAACTAATGACTTCATTATTTGTAAAATGAGATGTGAGAGAGACATATATGAGTGTTGTAGCCGACTCCAATGATTATGAAATGCATTTTGGATTGATCTGCCTGGTCTATCCATTCAAACTAACATCAAACTCATGTGAAACCTTCAACTTTGAAACCGCGCTTTCTACACTTGAACAAATCTCAACACAAACAAAGCCCTCTTTCGACTAGTAGCCCTCTAAAGGGTTTTCACCAACAAGCCTCTATCATTTTTATTTCTCTCAACTCACTGTCGTCTTAAAGTGCCCGAGATGATTTTCACCAATAAGTCTCTTATTTTTTTTCATGAACCCAGTGGCCATTACTGTCACCCACACCAATCCCCCCTATGGGCGAACCAACGTGTCCCAAATAACTACTCTTTTGCATCAGTCATACAAAGGAATAAGCACTCTAAAGATAATAGCGGAAGCCTTGAATAATTAAAGGAAAATAATCGCAAAATCTATCTATTATGTTACACCCCGTAAATTCCCGCCACTTAGATGGCCTATTCGCGCGTTGATTAAGCATATTTGAAAGCCATACGTGCTAGAAAAAGGCCCGGGAAAAGATCAGACGAGAAACCTATCGAACCATCGCAGAAGGAGCGGGGGCAGAGCCCCTCCGCGATGGCAGCGTGTCATGGAGGCGGGGCCACCGCGTTGGCTCCGTGACACGTTGGGCCTGTCCAGGCCCAAGTATATAAAGCC